>OX453057.1:3177033-3455626 GCA_949699795.1 Spicauda simplicius | reverse complement strand
ATTGTAACTTATTCACTATGCGTGTTTATAAAATTACAAGAAATATATATATTTTTTTATAAATCATTACATTCGGCCATCCGTCAACGTGCAATCTCCTGATGCACGGCTCTAAGCAGCTTATGTTTGTAAATAAATATTTGTAACAATCATCTAAACGTTCTAATCATACATACATTGATTATGAAATTATTATAACAAATCAGGTTAATTTATGTATGAATTACAAAAAGCAATCATTACATTCGGTCTTCTTCTTCGGAAGATGTATTGGTTGAACTACTGCTCCTATTAGAGAGATTTTGTTGGTTGCTGCTAGTGGATGGATTTATGTTTATCCAAGGCCTAATTCGATCGACAGCAACCACAGTTTCAAACTTATCACTACGCTTTGTAAAACCAGGTATTCCAACAATTTTATATCTATCATTTCCTAGAGGTTGAGCTATTTTGTAGGGTCCTATATATTTTGACATCAGCTTAGTGCTGTTACCTTTGTTATTAAAATTAGTTCTAGTTATTTTAACTAAATCACCCTCTTTATATTTAGGAGCAGGGGTTCGACCAACGTCATAATTTAATTTTTGTTTATCTTGACTTGAACGTATATTGGAGCTGATCTCTTGTCTTATATTTTGTAGAGATTCCGGCGCTGGTTCATTACCAATATCCATTTGATTACAAAGACTATCTCGCAATCTGATACCAAATAGAGCTTCGGTTGCTGTCTTTTGAGTAGACGAACTAACAGCATTATTTATACCCCACTGTATTTTACCAAGAAAAGTATCCCAATTACGTTCGTCATTACCGTCAATGTGCTTAGCAAGAGAATTTAAAATGGTCTGGTTATACCTTTCGGCTTGTCCGTTAGCTCTAGGACATGCCACTGCATTAAGAACATGTTTGATACCGTTATTATTGCAAAAACTTTTAAAAGCCGAAGATGTGAAAGCTGTACCACGATCAGAGATAATTCGACTTGGCAACCCAAAATCGTAAAATATACTTTGGAGAACTTTAAGTGCGGTTTTAGTCTTTGTATCCTTAACTGGTCTTACAAATACATATTTAGTAAAGCCATCGACTACGGTGAGAATGTAAGCGTTACCATTCTTGCTTTTTACAAATGGCCCAAGATGGTCGATGTGAATTGTGTGAAATGGAACGCTTACCTTCTCAATTGGATGTAACAATCCAGTTTTTTGTCTTGAATTATTATCATTATTATATGCACATTGTATACAAGATTTCACGTATTTTTTTACAAATTTGCGCAATTTCGGAAACCAGAATAATTTTTGAATTCTCTCAGTAGTTTTAGCAATACCCAAATGACCAACTTCATCATGGTTAGCTCGGCATATTTGCCAGCGTGCTTCTCGAGGAACAACTAAACAATTGATATCGCCAACTTTCCTATAGACCTTATGATTATTTATTATATAATTTTTGCGAATATCCCTAGCTTCACTATCGGTTTCTGGTTTTAGAATTTTTATAATGCGAGCAATATCTGGGTCAGTCATTTGTAACGTCAGTAACCAATTATCAATTTCTATGTTGTATACCAAGACAGTGGATTCGTCAACAGGCTCAGATGGTAATGTTGTATTACGACTGAGTGCGTCGACGTGACACATACGAACTCCTGGACGATATTCAATCGTGAAAGAAAACTCGCTGATCTGAAGCCACCATCTCGCTATGCGAGGGACTAGATCACGTTTAGTTAGTGTAGTTCGGAGAGCATTGCAATCTGTTACTATTTTAAATTGTAGTCCAAGTAGATACACTCTAAATTTTTTTAATGAACAGACAATTGCTAAAGTTTCGAGCTCATAGGAATGCAAATGGCGCTCTTCAGGTGTTGTCTGCCTACTAAAGTAGGCTACAGGTTTTAAGATACGAGTAGTCAAGTTTTGCCACTGCATCAAAATTCCTCCTACTCCTAAAGCGCTTGCATCTGTGTGCAACTCAGTTTCTAAATGGGGATTGTACAAGGCAAGAATAGGTCTGTCTATTAAACTTTCTTTTAATTTTATGAATGCCAGAGACTCAACTTCTGACCATTTAAATAGTATACCTTTTTTTAGCAAAGTAGTAAGGGGTCTTGCAATTTCTCCGAAACCTTTAATAAATTTACGAAAATAACTCGCTAGACCAAGAAATTGACGGACTTCATGAACATTACGAGGGATCGGGAATTCCTTAACAGCAATAATTTTATTTTCATTAGGTCTGATACCATCAGCGGAAATTTCATACCCTAGGTAATTGATACGGTTGTCAAAAAAACGACATTTAGAGAGTTTAAGCGTGAGCCCAGTCTTCCGTAAAAGTTTCAATATGTCTTCAAGTCTTGTAAACCCCTGATTTATATCCGCGGATGGCACAAGTATGTCATCTAAATAAGCCATAGCTGTTTCATTGCGTTTTGAGCCAAGCATATTATTTATGACCCTTTGAAATATTGCCGGCGCATTGGCTAGTCCAAAAGGCATCCTTTTGAACTCAAAGTGGCCATCAGGTGTTACAAATGCCGTTAACGGTCGACTTTCTTGAGCCACAGGTACTTGGTAATAACCCGATGCAAGATCTAGAGAAGTAAAGTACTTGTTACCACTAAGATTAGTCATTTGGTCATCAATTAAAGGTAGTGGAAAACGGTCTTTTATGGTTTTATTATTAAGGGCTCTATAATCTACGCAGAGCCGCTGCTCGCCTGTTTTCTTTTTTACCATTAAAATAGGGCTGGCATAACTTGAGTGCGATTCTTGAATAATGTCATTTTTCAGTAAGTCATGGACGATCTCACGAACTTGCTCTCTTTCGACATTAGATAAACGATATGGTCTATAAACTACGGGTCTATCGTCGAGTAAAGATATTTTTAATTCAACAGTATTGGTGCAACCTATCTCACTTAAATTAAGTGCAAAGCAATCTCTATACGATTGTAATAATTCATATAGTTTGTCCAGAATAATACTATCGGCATCGGGACCAACTGTAATATCCGATTTATCTAAAGGTGGTAAGGTGGAAATATCTTGAGAAATTTTATTAGTATTAAAAACTTTTTTTTCAACAAAAGGAATTGCTCTAGCAATTATGGTGTTCGCCGGGATAGTTAAAGCACCGCTAGTAAGATTGGTAATATTTAGATAACACTTTCCTTTATCAACGTGATAAGCTCCCTGATGCAAGTGATATTCACTTCCAGGTAGACTACTGGTATAGCCCTCTACGTAAACATCGCCCGAATAATAAAAATCTGACGCGATAACTTCAATTAATCCAGATTTAGGTACAACTGTATCACGTGGAACCATTAATTTCAAAGAGTTGTTAGGGTAATTATTGATATCACGTCCAGGACTTTTGTAAAAAATAAGTGAATTACTGTCTTTGAAAACTGTTACATAATCTAACTCCGTAAAATTTTGACCTATGAGTAAGGCTGCATGTAACAAGCTGTCTTCAACAACAAGTATTTCAATAGATGCATCGATTTCATCCAATTTAAGGTCAATGAAGGTCTTATAGATAGGAGTAATGGCTGAATGACCGAATCCCTTAATTATAGGTAACTTAGTAAAAATTCTTGGTAAACTTAGATTCTGGGCATCAGACTCTCGCATCAAGCTACACTCACTACCGAAATCAATATATGCGACAAATTTTTGATCATTTATAGTGATTGGTTTAAAAAATTTATAATTATTGTCTGTATCAGTAGAAATTGTCAGAATTTTACGTTCATCCGTATCTATAGAAGGAGTTGTATTTGCACGAAAGACTAATGGTTCCAACTTGCAATTGTCGTTATTGTGGCCTACCCTAAGGCATTTTTGACATTTGGTTAATGGCTTATGACACTTAGAAAAAGGATGACCTTTCGCGCGACAGTTAAAACAAATAATTGTATTATCACCCGAATTGGCAGGAAAGTTGCTCGAACGAGTTTGTACTGAAACTTCGCCACGCCTTCGGAAATTGTTATTTGTCTCAGTTGTAGGTCGTTGAGAACTGAGATAACCCAACAAATCTTCTGGTTCATTACAATTTAATGTTTGCGCACCATTTCTAATAGACTTGTCATATATACCATGAATAATGCAATCTACGGCTTTACTTCCCTTAATATCACATCTATTTAACAGGGTCAACTTATCGTAAAAATACTCGCGTAAACTTTCGTTACTCCTTGTAGTACGGGCAAGCATTTCTTCAAGTAGTCGACCGTAATTTTGTTCATTCGGAAATGCTTTCCTAAGCTTAATTTGCCACTCCTCCCAATTAAATACTACACTAGGTAAAGATTCAAACCATTTTTTTGCTAGCCCCGCAAGTTTCTGAAGGGAAAAATGAATGGTCTGCTTGTCGTCCCAACCGTATATTACAGCACACTCGTTCACCTTCCTAAGCCAACATTCTACACTTTGAGTTTTACTAGAGGGGTCAAATTCCGGAATTACATTTTGGTGAAGGTTGTTATTTATGCTACTTTTGTCGGGAACCTTTCTACATGAGTCCATCAGCTTTAACACTTCTCTAGTAGATAAACGTACTGACCTCTTTCGGTTCTTATACCGCGAAGAAGCATCAGTCGAACTCGTAGCCGAGCTTGAACTAGAGGAAGTAGACGATTTACGTGACCGCCGAGAGCGTTTCGCTGCACGTATCGATTTCGCATTTGAACTCCTCTTCTTTTTGTTACGGCCCTTCTCTTTCTGGACCGGTGGTTCCTCATCCGGAGTCCCTCCATCATCCATGTTCCTCAAAACAAACAATAATTAACTTAGAGCCAAGCTCACTTAGCCTCAGCAAGATTCAAAAGCAAACTAATTCATTATCCAAGTTATATATTTTCAATCCTTGTAAGAAATATATACACTAACTAATATTCAATTCTCTTATTTGATCCAAAAGTTATTATTCATATCATGATGTACACAGTATATGTCAACAGCACACTTGGCCCTTACTGTGGGCATACATAGCCCCTATTTCAGGCATACTTAGCCCCTAATATTGGCGTACATAGCCCCTATTTTTGGCATACATAGCCCCTATTTTTGGCATACATAGCCCCTATTTTTGGCATACATAGCCCCTATTTTTGGCATACATAGCCCCTATTTTTGGCATACATAGCCCCTATTTTTGGCATACATAGCCTCTATTTTAGGCGTACATAGACTATTGTCGGCATACATAGCCGCTATTCTTCACAGATCTACTCACCATAGGAACACCTATCGTATTGCAGTTCGAACATGAGGCACACGTAACCTCATTTGCAAAAAAAAATCAGTGACGTTTTTCGGCTATAACTAATTCAGGTAATAAAGTAAGCTGCCTAGGTTAGTAAGAATAGTTGTTTTAATCTCATAAGTAAGGAAATATAATAAGAAAATTAGTTTCGTAAACTTACATCGCATACTCATTATATATTTCTTTTAAATTGTCAATCATCAATCATTAATCATAAAATAAACATTTTTAATATTAAATGCAGAAAAATATTCGTGAAGTTTTACATACCTTTCGCTTGGGCGCATCCCACTTCTGAGATGTGATGAAATCAAACACCTCAGGTAAGTAAATAGGTACTTTATTCGATAACACGGTTACTTGTACTTGCACTCACATACACTAGTACACTATACACTATTACACTAGGTCACTATCCAACGACTCAATAACTTCTGTCCCATAAATGACAGCGATCTCCATTTTATAAGCACAAATGTAGCGACATCTGTTATCACTAAGTGGAACTAACTCATTAGCCAATCAGAAACAAGGAGATCATTTTACGACTAAATAATTTAACAAATTGTAACTTATTCACTATGCGTGTTTATAAAATTACAAGAAATATATATATTTTTTTATAAATCATTACAATCGTATAGAACAAGAATTCTACCTGGAGTTAATCACCAGTGCGTTCCTAATCCAGACAACTAAGATGAGACTTTGACGACACAATATATGAAAGTGAACCGGCAACCACATCATTGCATCAGAAAGCAAGAACAGATTTACGCTGATAAGGCAAGTGTGATGGTGGTGCTTCCCCGATCGTACCATATTCCTTCTACCACGTTATAAGTTACTCCGTAAGCAGACATGGTTACTTAAGTTTATTTGTACAGACTATTCAAAGGGATCTAAATAGTGAAGTAAGGTCAAACGAGATAGCTGGTCGCAAGGCGATCGTAAATAAATCAAGAGCGAGCCAGTAAATCGAACACGTGACCAGACTGAAACGAGTTTAAATGTTTTGATTTACTTCGTATTTATCAGTTTATCTCATAATGATCATTGTTTTGCTCAGGGATAGCAGAAGTTAACATTTTTGAGTTCATTTTCCGTTTTTACATATGCGCCCATGGCAATGAATGCTTGCGAAGACTTCAGCTTAGCCCTTTTCTTTATCTGATTAAGTATTTTGCACTCTAATTTTCGTAAAACCTAACTTAAGCTTCTCCAGTACCTCTCTATTAGTGGCCGTCATGTGGTTCTTTAAATATACATACATACCTTTAGCTAATCTATAACTAAAAGAAGAGTAGTAGGTTATGAATAAAATGCGTAATATAAAAAATCTAGAGTAAACAAACTTAATACCATAATTTTATTTTTGAACTGCTTCCGTATTATTAAGCTGTATATTTACATACGCGGCCTTAATGGAGTTATTAAATACGATATAATATGTTGAAATGTTTGCCACCTGCAGCGCAATTCGATGAAATTAAAGATTGTGCAAGCTAAATTTTCGTTTCTTTTGAAACAACAAAGAAAATACTCACGCCATTTCCTCGAGTATAAGCAGACTTGTTAAAATTTACTCAATTAACTTCTTACAATAATGGTCCTTCGAGCCGGATCGCACTTTTTATCCGCCACTTTATCGCTCCAAGTGGCTTTATTTCAAAGTTAACGATGTTTGTGTTGTTCTTTTCATATTTTCCTCTAACACGACATCGTGTAAGGCGATGGTTGGTTGAATGAAAGTATTACTCACCCCAGTCACGTGCCAAGCGTTTGCCAACCCTGATGACTTCATACCCGTGCTCTGATTACGAAACGCCCCTGTAATGAAATTCATCTGGACCTTATGCCAAGATCCTTCATTGCTGCTAATGTATTGGTACATTGGTGTCATTTCTAAGTATACTAGCAATGAAAAGCTAAAACGTTTTACGAGAACATTATCGCCATTAATGACCGAATGGAATAAATTCTCTTAGACAACGGCCAAACAATCTGTATGAGCAGATATGTGTGTTTATATTGTTTCATGGATTTTTTTGTAGTGGCAAATGAGTGATTCAAGAATAAATTGAGACGTAGATTTTAATATGCTAAATAACGCCTTGCGCTATTTTATAACTCGTATCAATGATGAGATGAATCGTGTTTTTACTGTATGTACGTATGTTTGTATGGAATTCCATTTCTTCGGCACGGGCTTCAGCTCAAATGCCTGTATTGAAACATGTGATCCATTATGGGAATCGACTTATTTGCAAAATAACATATGCTATATATTTTCCCAATATGGCGCCTGCGTTCATAGAAATAGGGGGAGAGAGGAACGATTTTTACTTTTACAACAATATGGGTATCAAATGAAAGAAAATAAACAGACCATTACACAAATTCTAAAAAATGTTAAATTAAATAAATTTACAAATAGCGCAATACCTGACTGCAAATTTAAGTCAAGTTTGTTTCCATAATAATAACAAGTTACAGATGTCCAATTAGCACATTTGTTGTATGTAAACATAATAATATATTTTGTAACAAAAAAGAGTTGTAAGGATTATTATCATTGTCTGTTGATGAAATAATAATTACCTAATACTAATTCAATGTAACTTTTTATACGAAATTGAAGCAGGAAACGAGCCCGCAGTCCACCTGGTAGCCAGATGGTAAGTGGTCACTGCTGCCTTTGGACAACCGTAATCACCAATTCATCTGTAAAATACATACATTTACCTGATAAGCGATAAAAATTTAGTTGTAAACATCAGATTCATGTAGCAAAGTCTATCTGAGGGCCCATCAACATTATTTTTCGAGTAAATGATTGTGAAAGTGAAACTAGACTTTTTTGCTTGGATCACGATTACTCCGCGTCAAACATGCTAAGAAGATTACTATTAAGAAACTGATGCCAATTAAATTTTTTAAATTAATATCATAGGTGCATGATGAATAAAAGACCTTTAAAATCGTCGGACGGTCAAAATAAAAAAAAAACCTTTGGTTTTCATGTGATTTATTACCTTATGGGCCCACGCCAAAAAAACTAGTCTGGTTCTGAAATCTTAAGACTGGAAGCTACAATTATAATACATGTTTTTGTTTTCTGTATAACCATTTTTCTTTGAAATATATCTTTTTGAAAATCGTCAAAATTTTAGATTTTTATATAATTATTTTTTTGTGAGTAGTTTAGGTACATATTTATATCTACGCTACAGTAGTATTAAACAAAAATGGTTCTAATGTAAAAATATAGGCAATAGTGACATATAAACTTCGTTCGAAGGATAAAATATACAATTTAATACCTTGGATTTCATTTAACTGAATCACGGGTTTGTGGAATAAATGCAACTTTAAAAATACAATGTTTAAATCATGCCGAAAGAAAATTGACACATTGATTAATCCGGACTGATCTGGACTTATCTCAGATGTGTTTGGGAACAAACTAAGTCGGAATGAAAATTACAAAACACGATTCCACGTGTATTTATGAATGTGTAGAGACGTGTGTAGTCAACACGAATAGTTTTTGTCAACTCTATTTGTGTGATATCGAATTGATAATCTCCTCCTTTTTTGGAAGTCGGTTAAAATGTACGATAACCACTCCCTACGATAAAAACTCCCCTGAGTTACGTTACGTTATTGCGTGTAGAATGTTGATTCTAGATCGAAAAGACATAAATTTCACATCCTTTTTATGTTGTTGTTATCTTATAATTGTCCCAATGCCTAGTCACGGGTATCCTCCCAGAATAAAAGAGTTGCAGGATATTGTTTAGCGCGCTGACCATGTGCGAATTGGCAGATTTTCCTCACCTTTGAAATTTCTTTAGTTAAGTTATTACCTTTTTTAGTTAAGTTGCTTAACTCTCAGATGTGTAGGTTTCCTCACGAACGTCTCTGTAGTTCCAGGACCAGAATAGGGCTACGGGCCCTGTTTGTTCTAGGCGACTAAAAGGGGCTTCCGGGTTGCGGGAGGTAAGAGAAGCTCGAACCGTCCAGCCATGCGCTTCCAAGAAGGTCGACGGCATGTGTGGTGGCATGCCGTCGGATACACTAGGAAGCATCATGAGCGCAAAAGCTCACCGGGAAAGAGCCCGAAGGCGCATCGCGCTCGGAGGGCTTCGGTTGTGTTCCATCGGAGATCTTGAACTTATCCACGCGAGCTGACAACCACCGAGGACGACCACTCGGGGGAATATTAGTGAGGTAAAATTCCCACTTAACCTGGCGTTGATGCTTGTTGTTATGAAGGTTTTCCCCTCGACTATAAAAAAAATATATTTACGATGTTTTCCTGTACAGCAAATAGAGTAATAATAAATTTTTAGTATGCACTAGACGAGAAGAATTAAAAAAGCCGAGGGCCTGGAATTCAAATCTCGGATCAATATAATTTATAATTTTCTGTGCCTTCCAGGTGCCCTTTTTTATTTTAAAAATGGCATTTTTGACGGCATTGAAAGCTTTGCTTTGCTTAAATGGTGAAAATCAAGCCTGCTTAGAAGTTTATCAAAGATCGTTTCTGTTTGTCTGTAAGAATCACTTCACACAAAAATCTAAATTAATAGCTCTCTAATGTCTACGTTGGTGAATACCGTTTGCGTGTAAATAATATTTTTCTTTTATTCTTTATTTGAGTGGGATGCTCTTAATGATATCAATGCAAATCACGGCATTTAACAGCGTAGCTCCGTTATAGCTTTAAGTCTGTATAAAAAAACTTAAGCGTTAGTTTAATATTGCTAGAGTGGTAAATTCGAATTTCGTAACCGTAAAATAACGGAGAAATTTTGGTCAGTTCTGAAACTGTATTACCAGTACATAGCATACAGAATAGTTAAAAAAAATATAATATTTAGTAATTAGCCTGAGTAAAATTTTAAAAGTAATTTTCAATAAGTGAATGACAATATGACAAGAAAATTTCTTTTCATCGTGAAATGTGTTGGGTGCAAGTTAATTATTGTGGATATTTTATTGAATTATATATAATAAGAGTTATTTTAAAACATATCAAAAACACTTCGCGGACTTTGACTATTACATCCAAGATAATGGCTACGTTATTAAATTAAACTTTCTGTCAACTTTTAACAATCCAGTTCTTCTATCGCTATCCGAATAGACCCGGAGATCATACGTAACTAAGTGCAAGCAAAAGTATCCGTATTTATCAAACCGCTATACTATGTATTTAATTTCAGTAAATTTGAGCACTTTACGTTCTTTATTGACACATAATTTACGACAAGAAATTACGTACTACTCGACCAAAACAATTAAGTGAATGACATGAAACGTCATTAGAACTAGGGATTTCCCATCCCGATACGTAGTATATACTATTACCAAATACAAAGAATAAGTAGGTATACCATTATTAAAACATACGCCATAATGGTCTATGTTCTATAATCGTGTTATTATTAATGCACATTCATTTGTTTAATATATTCGCAGACATGGAATATTTTTTTCTTTTTTATTTGTGTAAGAGACTGATGCCTGTTGCACCACACATTCGTTTTTCGACTTGGGAGATAGGAATACTGAGCCCATGCATCTTCTCCTGTTAAAAAATACATATTTTGTATATAAGAGTCCTTCCTCCTCAACGAATAGTCTTTTCATATTAATTTTAAGGTTGTTTGCCGAATAATCAACTAATTTAATAATAACTTTAAAAATTCACCAATCACTAATTAAACCAACATTATAACAAAATAACATTAAACAAGTGCTGGCTAACGTAAACACCTTGACGATATACGACTGCACGTAACTATGCACGAGGACAGAAGAGAGGTGCTAGGTACGAAACCGCTTTTGTTTCATGCGCCTAATTGTTGTGGTCACGTAGGAAAGCACATGGTACACTTAAAAGATTAAATAGAGAGAGGAAATAAAATATCGCATCGCGTTTTCGTCAATATAATTTTCTCAACCGTTAACCTAACATCCAAAAACATCTAAAAATGGGGTCAGTCCAAAAAACATCAGCAGAACAACTCTTTAATGGAATTCAAATAAAAAATCTCCGGGTATAAAACGATTGTGATATTCTTCGATCGCCAACGAGTGGCGATAAACGAGTATTTAGTCGATACACTTTTACAGTATTTTTATAAAGAGGGTAATAAGTCACAGAACCATTGCAAAGACTCCTAAGAATAATGGCATGGAAATGCCAAGCATTAGTAAAAGTAAAACATTCAAAAAGTTGTCAAACAGAAACGTTCAATAGGTGATAAAACGAGTATGACTCAACCAGAAAGGAACAGCGGTTTCTCTCTGGTCGTTCTTTCTCCATTGTTCAAATGCCAAATAACGGAGTATTCACGACTTGTCGGCGACTCGTCTAATTAACTAGATTAAGTTCCCTTATGTTGTAAGATTTTATGATGATTGTTTTGATAATAACTTTTACGAACTATGTTACGAATTTAGTTAAGAGAATTCAATAATTCTGTAGTGTTTACTATGATAGGATCACAATAGACTTAAGCTAAGATTATAACACGATATGAAAGAGATGCAAGATGTAAATACGAGATAGCAAATAAGTTTACGTAAGATTTATGGAAGTTTTATGAAAGTTGTGTATTCAACGTAATTTTTGATAGATTTAGTTAAGATATATTGTTATAATTAGTGTAGATCGATAGATTAAGCATTTCTCTACATTTTTATATACGATAGATAGGGATAAGATTTAGAACTAAGAAGTTATTAAGGAAAACATATGTATGATAGGGCAAAATCACGATGTTTTTATGGTATTTTTCAAGAATAACTTTTTTGTCTTTTTAGATATAAGAATAAGAATGGTATGGTTTTGTAGATCTTTTAAAGACCAATGTAACGATGTATGACACATGTATGAAAGATTTTGGGGAATAATAAAGATTTAGCCGGACATGGGTCAGCCAAAGTAAAAATAAGATCGAAATATTAGGCAATATGGGCTTAGAGCCGTGCGGCTCTCTTTAAGGTAAAGCCGAAGGGCAGCGGACCCGGCGGGTTTTTAGCGCGCGTTTCGATTTCACCCCGGAATCTATAAACCGCCCATTTTTGAGCAACGGAGAAAAGTGTGTTTTGTCTGCGGAGCCTTACTGGATTGCAGTGCCCATATACTGGATTTCAGTGCCAATAAGGATTGCAGTGCAAAATACAGGATTGCAGTGATATATACTGGATTGCAGTGCCGTCGAGTTTAGCTGGGAACGGAGTGGAGGCCAACGGAGCAACCGCCGTGCAGCGAGAACGAGACAGGTGAGCGCCCAGTGTACCTCTCTTTCCAACTTTTACCATCTACCCTCCGCAACCTTCATTTCGGGGAGTGAACGAGACGGCACCATCGTGTGCCTCTGCTCACTTGTCCCTTTCCTGAGGAAAGGGTGTAGTGCCGGAGAGACCGCGCGTCACCAAGTTCCGTCGTCCGTCGCTGGCGCCACTCGCTGGGCTTTGCACCAGCGCAATCAACCCGGTGGGGGATGGCCGCGCGGCGACAATTAAAGAAGCTGGAGGAAGAGATGCGCCGGTCCTCCGGCGCTCCTCACCCGAGTACTAGCAGGGATGAGGGTAGGCGCGTGATGGTGCGCGACTTGTTCGCGCCCCGGAATGTGCTGCCACCCCCTGCGGAGGAGCCCCTGCACTCGATGTTCGTGTACGGGGGCAGAAAGAGGGGTACGCGAAGAGGCGTCCCACGAGAGGTGTTCCCGCACACCTCCGAGGGCCCATCCGCACCCCAGCTAAACCCGGCGGTAGAGGAAGAGACCGCCGAGGAGGAAGGAGCCTTGACAGGCGGGGACATGCCCGGCTTAGAAGCTGACATACAGGTAACTTCGCTGCCGCCTCAAAGTGAGGAAGCGTCTGCACCCACACCAACACCTCGGAGGGCGAGTAAAATCCCGAGACGGGTCTCACCCTCCGACTCGCAACTCGAGAGACCCGCGAAGGTGCAGACGCTGGAAGCCGCGAGACCGCCAGCAAGAGGGGAGTCCTCATCAGAATATGAGGACAGCGTGGAGGAGCAGGTGCCAGGGGCAGAAACTGTTGCTGCTGTGTCGCCAAGACCGGTAAGGCATAGGACACCCCCGCGATCCCCCTCCCCATCCCCCCAGCCCCCGAGGGCACCCTCCGTCGAGGCCGGCCTCGACTCGACGTCGTATGTGGGTCTAGCATCGACCGAGTCACCGTCCGGCCGGACGGAGGCAACCGCGACCCGCACCATTCCCGCCCAGCACCCCACCCCTCCCTCCCCGGACGCTCGCAGTAGCGATTATATAGCTATAGACGAAGTTAGGGACAGGGAAGGTAGAGTTACGGTCTCACCAGGTAACGTGAGGCAGGGACTCTCATATGCTGCGGCATTGTCAACTCAAGCACCCCAGAGTGCTTCACCCACCCCAACCCCGGCTGCTGTATCAGCGCCGAGCTCACACGCCGTTGGTGGGCCCTCCCAAGGGCCTCAAGGCGGCGACAGGCCAAAGGGCTACCCCCCCATTGTGGTGGAGCGCATGCCCAACTGGCCGCAGCACTTTGAAGTGCTGCACGCCCGATTGGGTCGTGCACCGAGCGCACGACCGTATGGAAGGGGGATACGCTTCCTCCCCCAGACACCCGAAGAGTACAGGGTAGTTCAGGCGTACCTGACCGCCCTGTCGGACACAGAGCCGGACCTCTCTTGGTTCTGCTATACCCCACGGGAGGACCGTCCCACTAAGGTGGCTGTACGAGGACTCCCGGGGGATACGAACCCGGAGAGGGTGTGCGGGGCGCTCAGGGCGCGTGGATTCCCTGTACGCTTCGCCACCTACATCCCTCCTAAGAAAGGACGCCCGGGATGCACGTTCCATGTGCAGTTGGACCACATGGAGCAGGAGCAACTCGCTAGCCTATATCGGGTGAACGAGTTGCTATATATGCCGGGAATAATTGTTGAGGCATGGAGGGGCCGCGACGGCTTGGCGCAGTGCCACCGCTGCCAAGGCTTCGGCCATGCCTCATATAATTGTTTCCGGCGCTCCAAGTGCGTTCGGTGCGCAGGGTCGCATGCAGCCCGGGACTGCCCACTCCCGCGAGACGCTCCAGGACGCTGCGCTAACTGCCAGGGGGCGCACAAAGCCAACGATAGGCGGTGTGCATTCCTCAGGCGGGTGGCGCGGCGCCGGAACGTCCCGCTTCACCCTCCCATTCCCGGCCCTCGCCAAGAGCGGGGCGCTGCACCCACCCACCCAGTACCCACTTCTGGAGGTCGTGCGCCGCCCACCGCAAGGGGATCACAGGTACGGTTTGTGGAGGAGTACGCGACCACTGCCGGTGCCTCTCTCATGGCTCCGGCACGGGACGCGGCGGATGCGCGCCGTGAAAAGCAGCGCAGACGACGTGCCCGGCAAAAGCAGCGTAGAAGGGCGGCTCGGCGGGTACCTCTCGCTGAGTCGACCCCACAACAAGAGGAGCAATTACCACCTGCTCCAGAGACGCATCCGGCAGTGGCCGTGACCCCCACCGCAGCGGAAGTGCCGGCGCGGACGCGGGAAGCACCTGCGGCTGCGCCGGTGCGACCGAAGCGTAAAGCCGGAAAACACCCCTCCCGTGCCCCTCCCACAGCTCAGCCTGTCGCCGAGGCGGGCACAAGCCGGGAACCGCAGAGGCGGTCGACAATCGAGGATCCTATGGAGCCCCCGACCCCCCGTCCCCGCAGTTCCCTCACACCCATCCCCGTCGTGCGGCCCTTTCGGGCCCTCGGGCTGGACACGCCCGCTGAGGTGCTCGTCACCGCCGCTCAGGCAATCAGCGAGGTCGTTGCCCAGCACCCGGACCTTATTGCGGCCGTTCGGCGAATCATCACCGACCTCCTCGGGATACAGTGCGGCGTCCCTTCGGGTGCTGTACTGGAACCCGGGCGGGGTTAAATCCCATCTGCATGCGCTGCGTGGTCTCGTACGGGAGCAAGACATTCATGTAGTGCTCCTGGGCGAGACTAAGCTGCGCGCAGACCTCGATTTTAGACTGCCTAACTATCATGTATATAGGCGCGATGAAGTATCGCCTGCGGGCATGGCCTATAGAGGCACCGCGGTCGCGGTACGGAGCGACCTTATACATGAGGAGTTGTCCCACCCGCCATTCGCGCATACTCGCTCCATCGGGGCAGTGGTGAGAGTGGCGGGAAGGGACCTGCGGATCTATGCGGCTTACCGCCCGCCAGGTCCCCTCTTTGACCCGCAGGACATCAGTACCATCATGGATGGTGATACCCCGACCTTAGTGGCTGGCGACCTCAACGCCAAACATTTGGCGTGGGGATCCAGAGTCGTCAACCCAGTGGGACGGAGGTTGTACGAAGACGCCGAGGCAAAGGGATATGAGGTACAGGGACCCGAGGCACCCACCCATATCCCCTCGGCCGAGTCACACCAACCAGATGTCCTAGACATAGTACTCCACAGGAATCTCCCGTGTCCAGTCCATGTGGAGGTGCTGTATGAACTGGACACACCGCACCTCCCCATTTTAGCCGTCCTTGGCCTCGGGGCGGCATGTGTCGAACCCCCCAGGCTCCGCAGCAAGACGGACTGGGATAAGTTCACTAATTTAATACCTACAATTAAGTTCAGCGGCGCGCTCTCCTCCGTAGAGGGGGTCGAAGCCGCATCCGAGGTAATACAATCCTCTATTAAATCAGCCTTGGCGGCTTCGACCACACAGCACCCTGTGGAGGCGCGCCGCTATAATACACCGATCCCAGTCCGTCTTAGCGACATGCTCGCTAAGAAACGCAGGCTGCGCGAGCTCTGGGCGCGAACACGGTGCCCCCGGGTCAAGCGCGAGTTAAACGCTTTGGCGGAGCGGTTGTCTGCTGAGATGGCGGAGTTGCGAGGGACCACCTGGGAGACGCGAGTCGACCAGGCTGGTGAGTCGCAAACGTCGCTCCATCATCTGAGCAGACAGCTGACCCGATCCAAGTTGCCAACCTCCCCTCTCCTAGATGGCGAGGGGAGGAGGGTAACTTCAGCAAAGGACCGCGCGGAGATCCTTGCGGAGTACATGGAAGAGCAATTCTCGCCTCATCCAGCAGCACCGTCTGTCTCCGACCACCACGAGCACGTGGAGCGCAGAGTAGGGGAGTTCCTTAGTGGCCCGACACCGGCACTCGAAGGGATAGAGTTTATCTCTCCCACGGAGGTAAGGAAGGCGGTCATGCGTCTACCCAGGCGCAAGGCTCCAGGTCACGATGGAATCCCCAACGCGGCGCTAAGCATGCTCCCGAGGAGGGCCCTGGTCGCAGTGACTAGGCTCTTCAATGGGATCCTACGCACAGGTCACTTCCCGACCATCTGGAAGTTAGGGAAGGTAATTGTACTCCCGAAACCGGGGAAAGACCGCCGTCTCCCGGGCAACTACCGCCCCATAACGTTGCTATCGACCACAGCAAAGCTGTTTGAGAAGCTAGCGTTGAAGCGAATGCATCCCTTCCTTAATATAAGGGAGGAGCAGTTCGGCTTCCGCGCTGGCCACTCAACGACGCTACAGCTGACGCGAGTACTCCATCATCTAGCATACGAGCTCAATTACGGGCGTCATACGGTCGGCGTCTTTCTCGATATAGAGAAGGCGTTCGATCGTGTGTGGCACGCGGGGCTCGTATTCAAAATGATGGAGCTGCACGCGCCGGTGACGCTGGTACGGTTAATAGCTTCGTTTTTAAGTGAGCGGCAGTTCTATATTTCGGTTGAGGGCATAGCCTCAGACCCTAGACCCATACGTGCAGGAGTCCCGCAGGGAAGCTGCCTCTCGCCGTGGCTCTACGCGCTCTACACTAACGACATTCCCACCCTTCACGGTCACCTGGAGGACTGGGAACGTGACGTTACGCTCGCGTTGTTCGCAGACGACAGTGCGTACTTCGCGTCAGCCCGTCGAGCTGACATTGCTGCCAGGAGGATGCAGCGGTTACTCGACCTGTTACCTGTGTGGCTGGATAAGTGGCGCATGGCTGTCAATGTCGGTAAGACAGTCGCAATACTTTTCAGCCGCAAGCGTATCATGCCCGCGCCGCTACGGATCCGTGACACGGATGTAGCTTGGCAGACAACAGTTAAGTACCTAGGATGTAGTATCGATCGCTCGCTGCACATGATCCCGCAGGTGGAGGAATCCCTCCGCCAGGCCAGAACGGCCCGAGCGATGCTCCGACCGGTACTACATTCTAGGCTACCTTTAAGAACGAAGCTGATGGTCTACAAGACCTACATTCGTTCGCGACTTACCTACGCGGCGCCGGCATGGTACGCGTTGGTATCAAGGTCGAACCGCCAGCGTCTCCAGGTGCAGCAGAACCTAGCCTTGCGAGTAATCGTAGGGGCTGGTCGCTACGTCAGGAACGACGTGTTGCGGCGCGACCTCAAGATCGAGACGGTCGAGGAGTTTGTGGTCCGCCTAGCTCGTTCAATGTATGAGCGGGCGGAGGCTGGACCACATATACACCTAAAGGGGTTCGCGCCTCTTCACGATCGACCACCTGGGGGGCGGCCGCTCCCGCGGGAGCTCCCTGGCTTGGCGACCTCCGACCATCAGGAGGACGACCGTCGGCTCGTAAGCGACGCCCAAGTACACCGCACCACCCACTAAACAGTGGGGATGGTAATATCCTTTACACTTGTATATAAAATTATAATGTTTTTATTAACATTTTAATATTATATATAAATGTCAAAGATCCGGGAGGTATTCGACTTCCTTGAGAATTGCCCGGGTAAAGAGGGTACCCCTCGAGGCCCGAAATTCCCTACCCACCGCCCTTATGTTGACATTGCCTTAGCATATGAGAGACCCGGAGGGTATGACGTCCCACGTAACGCGGCGAACATACTGCGAATCACGTAGTTCGGGATTGCCCTGAACCTAGGAACGCCACCCCCAGATGCGCCAACTGCCGGGGTGCGCACACGGCCAATACCAGGTCGTGCGTGTACCTCCGGAGGATGGCCCGTGTCAGGGGGATGGTGGTACCTCCGCCCCGCCCATCGACCACAGCGCCCGCGCAGCAACCGCAAACGACGCGAAGGGAACCGGTACCCGTGCGAGTCGTGGAGGAGTTTGCGCCGACCGAGGGCGCATCGCTGATGGCACCGGCCAACCCTCCTGCAGCGCGCGCAGACGTGCGCAAAAGCAGGAGGAAGGCCAAGAGGCTTAAGGCGAGGCGCAACGAGCAGCAGGTGGAAACGCCGGCTGCTCAAGTTCCTCAGCCGCAGCCGAAGCCAAAGCCAGTCAACCAGCCGCGCCCCTCGGGAAGCGGCGCGAGAACAGCCACCACCAGCAAGGCTGCTCAGGCAGTCCATCAGCCGCCTCCTCCAGCACCGACTCCAGCTCCGGAAGCTGCACAGGCGGCCCCTTCTCACAAAGGGAAGGGGAAAGGTAAGCGGTCGCAGAGGGAGGTAGAGGTCCAGGTAGCCCCAGCCCCCCAGCCTCCATCACCCCGCCCCCGCTCCGTCTTCATCCCCACTCCCACACCTCGCCCCCTGCAGGCCCTGGGGATCAATACGCCGGCCGATGATCTGGTGGCGGCAATAGCAACCATCAGTGAGGCTATTGCGCGGTACCCAGCGCTTGTAGGCACCATAAAGTCCATCCTGGCTGACACTCTCGGGTTCCACTATGGCTGTCCAACTTAGACTTCTATACTGGAATCCGGGAGGAGTCCGCCAACATATCCCGGCGCTGCGGCGGCTCGTCCGGGAGCAGGACATACAGGTCGTGCTGCTGGGCGAGACGAAGCTGCGACCGGGACTGGACTTCACGCTCCCGAACTACGCCGTGTACCGGCGCGACGAAATATCGCAGGCAGGGCTCCCTTACAGGGGCACAGCCATAGCGATTCGCCGCGATCTGGTACACGACGTGCTTCCACTGCCCCCGTACGTGAGCACGCGCTCCATCGGGGCCGTTGTGAACGCCGGGGGACGGGAACTGCGACTGTTTGCCGCATACCGACCGCCTGGTCCCCAACTTATCCCGCAGGACATCCACACCATCTTGGACGAGAGCGCTGCGACCTTACTGGCTGGTGATCTCAATGCCAAACATCCGGCTTGGGGTTCCAGAATCACCAATACAGCGGGACGCATGCTGTACTTTGACGCCGAGGAGATGGGCTACGAGGTGATTGGGCCAGAATCGCCTACGCACATCCCCACGGCTGAGTCCTCTCGCCCCGATGTCCTGGATATAGTGCTCCACAGGAATCTCCGAAGCCCTATACACGTGGAGGTGTTGTATGATCTGGACACGCAGCACCTCCCCATCCTGGTCGCGCTTGGTCTGGGGGCTAATGCGGTGGCCTTCGAAACCTTTACTCGAAGGGTGGACTGGGAGTCTTTTCAGTTAACCATGGGTGGGGTCAAACTCACTCAGGCGCTCAATTCACCGGGGGGAGTGGAAGCCGCGGCCGGCGCGTTCACGGCCTCAGTCCGGGAGGCGTTGGACGCGGCGACCACTCTCATACCGAAGACATCACGACGCGCAAGACTCCCGGCTCACCTGGAGAGGAAATTGGCCAAGAAAAGGCTATTACGTCGTTTATGGGCGCGCACCCGCTGCCCCCGGGTGAAGCGTGACCTCAACAACCTGGCGGAGGAGTTGTCTGCTGAGATGGCGGAGTACCGTGGCGCCTCCTGGGAGGCGAGAGTCGACCAGGCAGGTGAGCACGAGACGTCGCTCTTCCATCTCACCAGGCAGCTCACCCGAACGAAGGAGACCGTCTGCCCACTCCTGAATGGTGAGGGCAGACGATGCTATTCCCCTAAGGAAAGGGCGGAGATTCATGCGGGGCACTTGGAAGAGCAATTCTCTCCACACCCCGCAGCCGCTGCCGTCGCCGAACACCACGAGATCGTAGAGGCGTGGGTAGAGGACTTCCTTGGACGCCCGACACCGCCACCCCAGGGATTGGAGTTCATCTCGCCCTCGGAGACGCGGAAGGCCGCCTTACGTTTACCGAAGCGTAAGGCGCCAGGCCCCGATGGAGTCCCTAACATGGCGTTGGCGATGCTCCCGAGGAGGGCCTTAGTCGTAATGACAAGGCTCTTCAATGGTATACTACGCACCGGCCACTTCCCGACCACCTGGAAGATGGGTAAGGTGATAGTTCTCCCGAAGCCGGGGAAAGACAGACGTCTCCCGGCCAGCTACCGTCCCATCACGTTGCTGCCCACCATAGCAAAGCTCTTCGAGAGGCTGGCGTTGAAGCGACTGCGGCCGTCACTTGTTTTAAGGGACGAGCAGTTCGGCTTCCGCGCCGGTCACTCGACTACGCTGCAGCTGACACGAGTGCTCCACCATCTTGCAAGCGAGACCAATTACGGTAGACACACGGTCGGCGTCTTCCTCGATATCGAGAAGGCGTTCGACCGCGTATGGCACCCTGGGCTCGTTTTCAAGCTGTTGGAGTCACCCCTGTCGGCGCTATTGGTGAGGTTAGTGGCGTCATTTCTAGATGGGCGGCAGTTCTATGTGTCGGTCGAGAGCGTCACCTCAGACCCCCGCCCAATACGTGCTGGTGTACCACAGGGTAGCTGCCTTTCGCCACTACTCTACGCCTTCTACACGAACGACATTCCCACCCTCGAAGGTCACCTCGAGGAATGGGAAAGGGACGTGGAGCTCGCGCTGTTCGCGGACGACAGCGCATACTTCGCGTCTTCTCGTGATCCCGCAATAGCTACACGCAGGATGCAACGACTGTTGGATCTTCTGCCGGAGTGGCTGGATAAGTGGCGTATGGCTGTCAATGTCGGTAAGACGGTCGCGACACTTTTCAGCCGCAAACGCAGCATGCCGCCGCCGCTACGTCTTCGTGATCGGGAGGTAGCTTGGCAGCCCACAGTTAGGTACTTGGGATGTAACATCGATCGCACGCTGCACATGGTGCCTCAGGTGGACCACGTGATCCGACAGGCCCGTGTTGCACGTGCGATGCTCCGACCGGTGCTTGCATCTCATCTGCCGCTCCGAACAAAACTAAAGGTGTACAAGCTGTACGTCCGATCCCGATTGACCTACGCGGCGCCGGCGTGGTACGCGTTGGTGTCAGAGTCCAACAGAAAACGCCTCCGCGCGCAGCAGAACCTGTCTCTCCGGGCGATCGTCGGGGCGGGTCGCTTCGTTCGGAACGACGTGTTGGAGCGCGACCTTAAGGTGCAAACCTTGGACAGGTTTGTGGCCCGGTTGGCGCGTCGTATGTACGAACGCGCTGACAGTGGGCCACATGCCCATCTACGAGGTTTCGCGCCCCTTCACGCTCGACCCCCCGAGGGGCGTCCGCTCCCTCGTGAACTCGAGGGCCAGGTATCCTCCGACCATCTGGAGGACTAAATCTGCGTAGCAGCATAGCGCGGTCACAGAAGGCCGAAGGCTGCAACACTGCCTGACGGCAGCTCACATCACCGGTGGACAGTGCTTCCACTGAGGGAATTGCCCGGGTAAGGAGGGGATCCTCGAGGCCCGCAGACCTTACGCCAAGCGGCGACGCCACGCCGCGGCATAGGACGACTTTCAAAGTCAAAAAAAAAAAGCGAACATACTGCGTCTCTCGTTAACCCCAGAGACCACGTTTGCTCTAAACAACCACCTAACCGCAATCATTTCTTGTGCAGGCAGCACCGCAGGAGACGTCCCGACGCTGGATGACCACTGGAGGCAGGAGCATCGTTCGACTGCACCACTCCAAGAAGGACCAGGGACGAGGACTCCCTTCGAGTGCACCACAGGACATCGGTTTGTGTAGGTACCCTCTATTTACCAACTTTGGGGAGGGAACGAGAGAGCACTATATTGTGCCTCCGCTCACTCGTCTCTTTCGTGGGAAAGGGTACGCGTGCCGGAGAGACCGCGCAGAGAAGATCGCCGTCGTCGCTGGCGCCTGGCTGGGCTTCACAGAAGCGTGATTAACCCGGTGGGGATGGCCGCGCGACGGCAAGAAGGTGAAGAGGGAACGCGCCGGTCCTCCGGCGCGGGCTACGTACCCTCCGAAGGGGATGAGGGTAGGCGCGTAATGTTGCGAGACATTTTCGCGCCTCGTAACATCTTACCTCCCCCAATAGAGGGTCCTCTGCAGACCATGTTCATGGTCCACCGAGGGAGGGGTCCTCCCAGAAGGGGCAGAGCCGCAAGACGCGGCGGCCGCGGCCGCACGGATGCATCGCTGCAGGCCAGAGACCCCTCACCTACAGGGTCACCACCAGGGCCAGGCAGAGACATGCCGGCCCTATTTGAAGAGGAAGAGGAGGAGTCAGCGGAAGTAGTCGTTCCCGCTGACACACCGGTACCTGCGGCACCATCATCGCCGCCTCGGAGGGCAAGTAAAATCCCACGTCGGGTCTCGCTCTCCGACTCGCCGCAAGACCGACCAGCGAAGGTACCGGCTATAGAAGCCGACTCACATAGGACGTCTTCATCAGAAGAATTCGAAGACAGCGTGGAGGAGCAGGGTGCAGGGATGGAGGCTGCTGCGACTGTGTCTGCCATCAAGGTAATAGCGCATAGGTCCCCCCCGCGATCCCCCTCCCCATCCATTCCGCCCTCGAGGGCAATTTCCGTCGAGACCGGTCTCGACAGGTCCTCATATATGGGATTTGCGTCGGAAGCGTCGCCCTCCGCCCGAGCCGAGGAACACCCCACGTCCAATCCCGTACAAACCCCACCCTCTCCTTCCGAACGGTATGAACCGGTATTAGTTCCCACGGACGGAGAAAGGTCAAACCCGCCAGCAGCACCGACAGGTGAGTTCGTTAGGCCCGGCGTATCATATGCCGCGGCTTTGTCAGCGCAGGCGTCGCAAGGCGCCTCCCCCACCCCAACCCCCACTGTGGCTGCTGTTGCAGCGCCGCGCCCACCCGTCGTCGGTGGGCCCTCCCAAGGGCCACCTCGAGTCGACGACAGACCAAAGGGCTATCCCCCCATTATAGCGGAGCGGATACCCAATTGGGTGCAGCACTTTGAGGAGCTGCACTCCAGACTGGGCCATGCACGGCCCTATGGTAGGGGGATTCGTTTCCTCCCTCAAACTGTGGAAGAGTTTAGGGTGGTCCAACGCTACCTGACCGCCCTATCGGAGATAGAACCGGACCTATCCTGGTTCTGTTTTTCCCCAAGGGAGACCCGCCCTGTCAAGGTGGCAGTGCGTGGGCTCCCGGGGGACACGAACCCGGAAAGGGTCGTAAGGGCGTTCAGGGACTTGGGCTTCCCGGCTCGCTCCGCGAACCACATTCCACCAAAAATGGGGCGGCCCGGGTGCGTGTTTCAGGTGCAGCTGGAGCACATGGAAAAGGAGCAGCTCGCGAGCCTCTACAGGGTAAGCGAGTTACTTTATATGCCGGGGGTGGTTGTGGAGGCATGGACAATCCGAGGCGGCTTGGCGCAATGCCACAGGTGCCAAGGATTCGGACATTCCTCACATAATTGCTTCCGGCGTTCCAGGTGTGTCCGGTGTGCCGAGGGACACGCATCGCGGGACTGTCCCCTTCCAAGAGACGCTCCGGGTAAGTGCGCTAACTGCCAGGGGCCGCACAACGCGAACGATAGGCGATGTGCGTTCCTAAGGAGGGTGGCGCGCGCCCGGAACGTCCCTCTCAGACCACCCGCTCCTGTTCACCGACCAGCGCGGAGGAACGCTCCTGTCCCTCAGGACCCCCCTGCCAGAGGACGAGCGCCCACCGCAGCTATAATGGGACACCGAGTGCGGCAAGTGGAGGAGCATGCGGACATGGCTGGTGCATCTCTGATGGCTCCCGCCAATGCTCCCCCCCCGGAGCGGCGTCGCCGCACACGGAGGGGGAACAAACGGCGCAAGGCATTTCGCCGACGTCAACAGCTGCGGGCCGACCGGCAGGTACCCCTTGCCGAGTCGACGCCGCACCACATCGAGCCACAATCCACCACAGAGACGCAGGTAGCCGTGGAGGCGGCCCCCACATCTGCGGCTGTCCCGGGACCTACGCGGACCCAACAGTCCGCGGCGGCCCCGGCACAGCGGCAGGTTCAAGCCGCTCCGAGACCCGTCCAAGCCCAACACCCGGCCCCGGCTGTCGTCGTGGAGGGCACATACCGCAGGAGGCAGCAGAGGCGGCAGAGGAGCGAGGTTTCCCAACCTACCCCCCAACCCGCCCAACAAATCCCAACTACCTCCCAACCCGTCCAACATCCCATACCTACCCCCATTCCCGTCACAATGACCGACGCGCGGCCCTTTCGGGCCCTCGGGCTGGACACGCCCGCAGATGTGTTCATCACAGCCGTCACGGCAATCTGCGAGGCGGTGGCCCGGTACCCGGAGCTTGTTACGGTCGTGCGTGGGATCATGTCCGACCTCCTCGGGATCCAGTGCGGCATCCCTGAGGGTGCTGTACTGGAACCCGGGAGGGATTAAACCCCATCTGGCCGCACTGCGGGGTCTCGTACGGGAGCAGGACATTCAAGTCGTGCTCTTGGGCGAGACCAAGCTGCGTCCAGACCTCGCCCTCAAGTTGCCTAATTTCCATGTGTATAGACGCGACGAGACTTCGCCCGCAGGGATGCCCTTTAGAGGTACCGCGGTGGCGGTTCGTCATGACGTCATACACGAGGAATTGTCACACCCGTCCTTCACTCATACGCGCTCCATAGGAGTCGCGCTGAGTATGGCGGGTAAGGACCTGCGTCTCTTCGCGGCGTATCGCCCACCAGGTGCCCTATTTGACCCGCAGGACATCGCCAACATCATGGACGGTGGCGCGCCGACCTTGGTGGCTGGTGACCTCAACGCAAAACATCTGGCGTGGGGTTCTAGAGTCATCAGCCCCGCGGGACGGCAGCTGTACGAAGACGCCGAGGTTAAAGGGTATGAGGTACAGGGGCCCGAGGCTCCCACCCATATCCCCTCGGACGAGTCCCACCGACCCGATGTCCTGGACATAGTACTCCACAAGGATCTACCGTGTCCGGTCCATGTGGAGGTGCTGTATGACCTGGACACACAGCACCTGCCCATCCTAGTCGTGCTTGGCTTGGGTGCGGCGTGTGTGGAGCCTCCCAGGTCGCGCAACAAGACGGACTGGGATACCTATAAAGACCATCTTTTTCAGATCAAATTCAGCGGCCCGCTCTCCTCACCGGAGGGAATCGAGGCCGCGGCCGAGGTGCTTAAAACCTCTATTAAGGACGCCCTAGCGGCCTCGACCACCCAGATACCTGTGGAGGCGGGCCGATACAATACGGTTCTCCCAGTTCGTCTGAGCGAGATGCTCGCTAAAAAGCGTAAGTTGCGTGAGCTGTGGGCGCGCACCCGTTGCCCCCGGGTCAAGCGCGAACTAAATGCGTTGGCGGAGCGGCTGTCTGGGGAGATGGCGGAGCAGAGGGGGTCTGCCTGGGAGATGCGAATCGACCAGGCGGGCGAGTCGCAGACCTCACTTCACCATCTAAACAGACAGCTGACCAGAGCCAAGGTCCCCGTCGCCCCACTCCTCGATGGGGAGGGAAGACGGGTCCACGCAGCAAAGGACCGCGCGGAGATGTTTGCGGAGTGTATGGAAGAGCAGTTCTCTCCCCATCCGGCCGCACCGTCTGTCTCCGCGCATCACGAGCAGGTAGAGCGTAGAGTAAGGGAATTCCTAAGTGGTCCGACACCGACTCCTGAAGGGATCGAGTTTATCTCTCCCACTGAGGTAAGGAAGGCGGCTTTACGGCTGCCCAGTCGTAAGGCTCCAGGCCACGACGGGATCCCGAACACGGCGCTAAGCATGCTGCCCAGGGGGGCACTGGTCGCTATGACCAGAGTCTTCAATGGCATCCTGCGCACCGGCCACTTCCCGACCACCTGGAAGACAGGGAAGGTAATCGTCCTCCCGAAACCGGGGAAAGACCGCCGTCTCCCGGGTAACTACCGCCCCATAACGTTGTTGTCTAACACAGCAAAGCTGTTCGAGAGGCTGGCGCTGAAGCGACTGCGACCGCACCTTAATATAAGGGAGGAGCAGTTCGGCTTCCGCGCCGGTCACTCGACAACGCTACAGCTGACGCGGGTACTCCACCACCTGGCATCCGAGCTCAATTACGGGCGTCACACGGTCGGCGTCTTTCTCGACATAGAGAAGGCGTTCGACCGTGTGTGGCACGCTGGGCTCGTGTACAGGATGATGGAGACTTCCGCGCCGGTGATGCTGGTTAGATTGATAGCATCGTTCTTATGGGAGCGGCAGTTCTATATTTCGGTAGAGGGCGAAGCCTCAGACCCTAGGCCCATTCGTGCCGGAGTGCCGCAGGGCAGCTGTCTCTCGCCGTGGCTCTACGCGTTCTACACCAACGACGTTCCCACTCTCCATGGTCACCTGGAAGACTGGGAACGGGACGTCATGCTCGCGTTGTACGCAGACGACAGTGCGTACTTCGCGTCATCCCGCCGAGCTGAGCTAGCTGCCAAGAAGATGCAGCGGCTACTCGACCTACTACCTATGTGGCTGGATAAGTGGCGCATAGCTGTCAATGTCGGTAAGACAGTTGCAATACTATTCAGTCGCAAGCGTATCATGCCAGCGCCGCTGAGACTCCGCGGGACGGAGATAGCTTGGCAGCCCTCAGTTAAGTACCTAGGATGTAACATTGATCGCTCGTTGCGTATGATCCCGCAGGTGGAACAATCGATCCACCAGGCCCGAGTGGCCCGAGCGATGCTCCGACCAGTGTTAACATCCAGGTTACCTATTAGGACGAAACTAGGTGTCTACAAGACCTATATTCGTTCCCGTCTCACTTACGCGTCGCCGGCATGGTACGCGTTGGTGTCTAGGTCGAACCGCCAGCGTCTTCAAGCACAGCAGAACCTGGCCCTACGTGCGATCGTGGGAGCCGGTCGCTATGTCAGGAACGACGTGGTGGAGCGCGACCTTAATATGCAGCCACTGCAGGAGTTTGTGGTCCGTCTCGCTCGTTCAATGTATGAGCGGGCGGAGGCCGGACCACATGAACACCTAAAGGGGTTCGCGCCCCTACACGATCGTCCACCTGAGGGGCGACCGCTCCCGCGGGAGCTCCTGGGACTGGACACCTCCGACCACCAGGAGGGTAGTGGCTCATAGTTCGGAGGTAGACCGAAGTTATGACCGCACCACCCACTAAACAGTGGGGATGGTATTACATTAATACCGCTTCTCAACATTGCAATATTCTAATTAATATTGCATTGTTGAGATGCGATATTATTGTACCAAGGGGTACAACCCCCCCTTGAGAACTGCCCGGGTAAAGAGGAGACCCTCGAGACCCGAATAATCCTTATCCCCCCCCCCTATACCGCTGACAAAGCCGTCGTATATGTGGCTAGGTAGGGTTAAGAAGTCCCCCGTAACGTAAACGCGGCGAACATGGCCTCCAGAGAGAAGCACTCCCAAGAAGAAAAGAAGAAAAAAGAAGAAAGAAGACTCTGAAGAAGAAAGAAGACTCAAGACACTGAAGACTGAAGACTGGAAACTCTGCAGGACGGAAGGACCTTCTGCAGCAGGAAGAAAGAAGATTCTCCGCGAAAGAAGAGCGAAGAATATTAGGGCTAGGCAAGGGGGATTAGGGCTAAGCTTTGGCTGGTCCATTAAGGCTTAGACAAATAACGTCATTCTTGTTTCTTTTGAAAACGTCTGCTCCCCCCGCACCTACCCCCCGCACCCTCTACATCGACGCGGCAAGAGAACGGCGCAACTCCCCGACGCGAAGCACACACACGAGCGGGCTTCCGGCGCCGGACGAGCGAAAGTCCGTCCGTAACAACATCACGCCCGCCCCCCTCCATCGCGGTAAGAGCCGTCGGTGAGGACTCGCTTTAGCCGACGGACGCGCCTGCGCACTCACGACAACGCACGTGGGGCGCACGGCACGCACGCCCCGCGACACGACTGATGTATTGTTGTGGTCGTGGTATTGTGGTCTGCGTCGAATCCGAACTGATCTTCCCTTATATTAAAGAACAGTCATAGACAGCGTAGCCTCTCAAACAGCTTTTCTGATGTTGGTAACAGCGTTATGGGGAGATAACTACCCGGGAGACGGTGATCTTTCATAAAATTAAAGAGTCCGGTGCATCCGGCTAGCCCTCTTTTAACAAAATACCTACCTAAAAGTCTCTTGGGGTCCCGGTTGTCGCCTAGAGCCTTACGCTTTTGTAAATCTAGCGTCGCCTTCCTCATATCCAAAAGAAATATAAACTCTATTGCAATTCCAGTATTGGGCCCTTAAGAAGGTTCCGTTCTGTACGTTTCACCTGCTCGTTATGCGCGGAGGTAGACGCTTCGACTGTATGTAGCGAGAAAGAAACCCTTGAGGACACTTATCTTATCGGCGCTTCATAATGCATTAACGAAGAAACGCCAAAAAAACAAATATTTATATACAACTAGAGAAATTTCTTTGAATAAATACTATGTTAATTTAGCTTACCCATTCCAAGTAGAACCAGTCATGAGCGGATCTAAGAAACTTAATCCTTTTATTGATTCCCGCACATTTTCCGCAATGTTCGATATCTTTTTAACCGACTTCCCAAAGGAAAGAGGTTATCTATTCGTCACGTATATTTTTTTTTTTTTTTTTTTTTTTTTTTTTTTTTTTTTTTTTTATGTATGTTCGGGCGAAATGGCTAGAAATCGTCGACCTACCGACACGATTCATACGACATTGTATGCGACTAGTTTCACAGGCAGTCCCATATTGAGGAAAATGAAAACCTTCCGTCGGTTTTCCCGGAAAATTGGAAAATGTCGGTTTCTTAAAATCTTGAATAACTTGGGTGTTTATAAACCGATTTCCATTTTCTTTCTTTCATTTGATAGGAAATTTCGTCACGCAACTTTTTCTCTTGGACATGGGTATGCTGTGATGCTTAACTCTTTGAGTTATGGGGTGGAAACCACCACCACTCCTCAAGTTTTTTAGATAATTTGAGATAACTCGGCTTCTGCCGAATCGATTCTTATGAAACTTGGAATATGTATTATATATCTGTGCTTATATAGGTTGACGAAAAATTTGACCTTCAACTCTTCGATCCTGATGATGCAGGGTTACAGCTATCCTAAACTATAACATTAGCTATTTGGTGCTTACATATATGTAACAAGACTACTAAGCAGAGACATATGATGAAAATTTGACCTTCAACTCCTCAATCCTGATGATGCAGGGGTGCCTCAAGCCTAAACCATAGGGGTTGACCATTTGGTGCTTATGGGTATGTTATAACAATACTAAGCAAAGACATATTATAAAAAAAATGACCTTCAACTCCTCAACCCTGATGATGCAGGGTGCTGTAAGCCCAAGCCGTAGGTGATGGCCATTTAGTGCTTACGGATATATAATAAGATAGCAAGGCAAAGATGTACGATGACAAATTTGACCTTCAACTCCTCAACCCTGATGATGCAGGGGTACTGCAGGCTGAAACCATAAACGTTAGACAATTGTTGCTCACGGATTTGTAATAATATTGCTAAGCAAAGGTATACAACGAAAAATTGGACCTTCAACTCCTCAATCCTGATGATGCAGGGGTATTGAATGCCTAAGCCATAAAACTTAGCTATTTCATCCTTACGCATTCAAAATGATATTTAAAAAATGTAAGGTAGAACATTAGAAAAATGGTTGTATACAGTGGAAAATTGGACCTTCAACTCCTCAATCCTAATGAAGTTGGGGTGCTTCAATCTTAAACTATAGGCGTTAGCTAAATGATCGCTACGTATATCTGATAAGATTACTAAGCAAAGATAAAAGATGAAAAATTTGACCTTCAACTCCTCAACCCTGATGATGCAGGGGTACTGCAGGCTTAAACCATAAAAGTTAGACATTTGTTGCTCACGGATTTGTAATAACATTGCTAAGCAAAGGTATACGACGAAAAATTGGACCTTCAACTCCTCAATCCTGATGATGCAGGGGTATTGAATGCCTAGCTAAAACTTAGCTATTTCAATCTTACGCATTCAAAATGATATTTAAAAAAATGTAAGGTAAAACATTAGAAAAATGGTTGTATACGGTGGAAAATTGGACCTTCAACTCCTCAATCCTGATGATGCTGGGGTGCTTCAAGCTTAAACTATAGGCGTTAGCTACATGATCGCTACGTATATCTGATAAGATTACTAAGCAAAGATATAAGATGAAAAATTTGACCTTCAACTCCTCAACTCTGATGATGCAGGGGTACTTCAGGCTTAAACTATAGGCGTTGGCCATTTGATGCTTATGGGTATGTAATATATTTACAAAGCGAAGACGTATGATAAAAAAGTTGACCTTCAACTCCTCAACCCTGATGATGCAGGGTACTGTAAGCCCAAGCCATAAAAGTTGGGGATCTGTTGCTTACGTGCATGCGATGAGATTACATAGAAAAGATATGACATGATAATTTTGACCTTCAACTCTTCGGCCCTGATGATGCAGGGGTACTTCAGGCTTAAGCCATAGGCGTTGGCCATTTGATACTTATGGATATGTAATATATTTACAAAGCAAAGACGTATGATAAGAAAATTGACCTTCAACTCCTCAACCCTGATGATGCAGGGTACTGCAAGTTTAAACCATAAGAATCGGCCATATGGTGCTTACGTATATGTAATGAGATTACTAACCAAAGATATGACATGATAATTTTGACCTTCAACTCCTCAACCCTGATAATGCTGGGGTCCTTCAAGTTTAAACCGTAGGCATCGGCCATATTGTGCTTACGTATACATAATGTTGTTGTTCACAATACCAACAATGAGTTTCGGAGAGGATATAATTATGATCAAAAATTCCACTTTGAATACAATTACCTGGAAGATGCAAGAGTACTACCAACCTTTTTAAATTGGATGGGTTATTTTTATCAGTATCAGTTGAATTATACTCTTAGTTATAAGGTTTATATTACTTTTTCTACTTTAAATATTGATAATTATATGTCTATTCTTTAAATAAATGTTTACTCAGAAAAAGTTGTTTTATTCGGTTAGGTTTGGTTCGAACAGATTTTTCCAATTCAGAATCTAAGGGAGGGGGCGCGGTAGCGCCCCCGACCGGTTGTGTCAAAGAAGTCTATTTTTATATGATGACGTCAGCACATAATTTTATTCATCCGAAAATCGGACGAATAATTAATTTTATTCATCCGGTTAGCGGGCGACTAGCAACAGCCATAACTGATTTTATCGTGACTGAAAAGCGTGAAAAAAAAAATTTTAAACAAAAAATACAACCGACTTCCATGCCACATAAAAGTAAAAAATAATTTAAATACATGTTGGTTTAGAGCAAACACAGTTCTTAGTACATAGTCCCGAAGTCGGCGCTCATATAAGATACATGTAGTTTCGTCATGATCCAGCAAAATAGGGTAAGCGCCGACTTCGGGACTATGTACTAAGAACTGTGTTTGCTCTAAACCAACATGTATTTAAATTATTTTTTACTTTTATGTGGCATGGAAGTCGGTTGTATTTTTTGTTTAAAATTTTTTTTTTACAATTCCCGACTCTCGCAAACACGGTCGTAAGCCGATACCTATAGCATTACTTTTTTATTACATACTTTTCTTTTGCAAAGTAAAGTTTGTTCGCTGCGTTTATTTTCTTACAGAAATGCTGTGTTCTAGCGAAAGTATTTTCTTTGTAGTGAATAATAATTTAGGATCTTCAGTTCTTTATTATCACACGGTTATAAAACGTTCTTAAAGTAATTGATTATTAGTAGCATGAACAGAGACCGACTGATCGATAGAGATGTTATCAGATGGACTGTATGTCCATATATAATAGGATAACTAAGAGAAAGCAAACTTTGACTCTGGTGATATTCCGCTATTGTTTTTCTTATAGCAGCAATGACGATTACGATTGTGTTTACCGTTTGAGAACATAGCTGCGGAGATATACACGCCTGTATATCGCAAAAAGGTGGTAGAACATATGTGGTTCAGTTTCACATGCATCAGCGCTACACCTATTTAATAACAACAATGCATAACGTTATCACTATTACGTTAAAAATGTGGTTAAGAAAACATACTTCTCCGAGGCATTCCAAGTTAACCCTTAGCTCTATATAAGCTTCTATCACTAACCATAGTAATCTAATCTCACTTGGATTGGTAACAGAGAGGCCACTTGCCACCAAAAGAACTGAAAAACTAAACAAAGTAATAAAATAATACAAAAATGACCTACATGGCGTAATGGTCACCTTACCTATCTGGCACGCAAATCGCTGCCCCGTGGAAATGTACCCAAGACACTAGAAGCATTACCTCGATGAATTGCTAAACTTATTTGTTGACCGAGGTAAGCTCCAACTCTCAGGTCACCTCTCTTAGGTATTTGAGAAATACTTTGGACAATATAAAAGTTTAACTTTTGAGTTGAATTAAGGTCGAATTTCGACCGTTGCGACGTTTAAATTAATTTGTGAGGTGTTAGAATAAATACGATTCGACCCAGAGGTTTTTTTTTTTATTTTTTTATACGTAAACCTAATGATAAGGCAGACGGGCTACCTGATAGAAAGTAGTCACCGTCGCCTATGGACACTTGCAACACCAGAGGAGTCGCCAATGCATCGCCGGCTTTGAAGGAGAGCTCTTTTCGCACCTTTTTTGAAGAGCCCCATGTCATAACGCCCCGGGAATACCTCAGAAGGAAGCTCGTTCCACATCTTGCACGTCCGTGGCAGAAAAGAGCGTGCAAACCGAACCGTGGAGGACCGCCACGGGTCCAGTTGATGTGGATGGAACCTCATCCTTCGGCGAGTGGTGCGGTGGAGGAAAGGTGACGTAGGCACCAGGTCAAAAAGTTCCTCGGAGCACTCACCATTATAAAGCCGGTAGAACACGCAGAGGGACCCTATGTCCCTCCGTAGACTCCGTAGACAAGGGTTCTAACCGTTCGGTGATCTGTGGGTCGTTGATGATTCGGATCGCGCGTTTCTGGACGGAGTCAAATGGGTTAAGTTGATATTGGGGCGCCCCTGCCCAGAGATGTGAGCAGTACTCCATGTGGGGTCTCACTTGTGCTTTATAAAGCAGTAGGAGATGCCCCGCAGTGAAGTACCGCTTGGCCCTGTTCAGAACGCCCAACTTTTTGGATGCCAACTTGGCTTTGCCTTCCAAATGACTCCGAAACTGCACATCACACGAGATGTCAACGCCCAGGATTCCCACGCTTTTATCAACGGTGAGAGAGGTCCCTTGGAACTTTGGCGCCATGACAAATGGGGCTTTTTTAGCGGTAAACGCGCAGACTTGTGTCTTCGTGGGGTTGAACTCAACTAAGTTAACTCGACCTCATTCTGAGACCCGCTCCAGAGAGTGCTCGATTTCAGACACAAGTCGGATTCTGCTTTCCTGCACGAGTATCCGAGAGGTGTTTGCACGGCCTGTGTACAAAGCGTCCCCTGTGCTGTCATCTGCATAGCAATGCATGCTACCGATTTGTTGCAACATATCATTGATATGCAGAATGAACAGCGTGGGGGAAATAACAGACCCTTGAGGGACACCAGCATTGATGGACTTCGTGTCTGAGCAGCAACCATCAACCACGACCTTGATTTGCCGCTCAGACAAGAAACTGGTAATCCAATTACACAGCCTCTCGGGAAGACCGTATGATGGAAGCTTCGCGAGAAGGGCCCTATGCCAAACCCGGTCAAAGGCCTTCGCAATATCAAGGCTTACAGCCAACGCCTCTCCATTGCTCTCAATGGCTTGTGCCCATCGGTGAGTAAGGTACACCAGAAGATCACCAGCTGGCCGGCCCTGGCGAAAACCATATTGGTGATCGCTGATCAGCTGGTGCTCTTCGAGGTACTTGAGCACCTGTGAGTTAACAACTCGTTCCATTACCTTTGAGAGCAGGGAGGTTATTGCGATAGGCCTGTAGTTGGCCGAGTCGCTGCGGTCACCCTTTTTTGGAATCGGGTGAACGAGGGCTACCTTCCACGACGACGGTACTTCTCCCGCCGCGTAGGAAAGCGAGAATAGGCGCGTTAAGGTGGGAGTCAGCTCGGGAGCGCACGTCTTTAACACCAATGCGGGGATTTCATCTGGCCCGCTCGACTTTTTGACATCGAGGGACAATAGAGCACGCCTTACAGCCTTTTGTGTAAACCGTATATTAGGCATGGAGCCCTCACACCGCGGGATAGTAGGCGGTGTGGCCCCCCGATCGTCAAGAGTCGAGTTTGAGGCAAAAAGGGTACCAAGAAGGTCGGCTTTCCCTTTTGCCGTATGGGCCAGAGAATCGTCTGGTTTCCGCAGGGGTGGAAGTGAGGAGCGACAGAAATTACCCTCGACAGCTTTGGCCAGCGACCAGAAGGCTCGACTGTCGGAGGGGTAACCTAGTAGTCGCTCGCCAACTCTGCCGATGTGCCTACACTTCGCCCTGGCCATATACTTCTTTGCTGAACGAGAGGCAGCATTGAGCGCGGTTCGAAGTTCGGGGTGCTTCGGATCCTTGCACGCGTGCGCAGATGCCCAGGCTTGATAGGCATCTTGCTTAAGGCTTCTCGCCCTAGCGCAAGATGCATCAAACCAGGGCTGAATCCGGCCGCCGACGGACACGACAGAGTTTGGAATCAAACATTCCATACCCTGCCGTATCACGTCAGTGACAGATTTAGCACACGTGCTAGGGTCACCCGAGACGAAACATAGCTGCCTCCATGGGTACGAAGCCAGGAATTCCCGGAATCCGTCCCAATCTGCTGACTTGTAGTGCCAAACTTGTCGCCTCCCGGGGGGACGTGTCCCCACGGGTTGCGACAAGGGCACAGTGGAGCTTACCAAGCAATGGTCAGACGATCCAAGGGGAGCTCCGACCCTTACTTGGTAATCCTCAGGGTGGGAAGTCAGCAGAAGATCCAGCAAAGAAGCAGTATGGGTCTCAACATCAGGTACCCTGGTAAAACCGGGCACGACCTGGGAGAGCCCATAGGCCAAGGAGAAGTCGTACGCAGTTCTTCCGGCAAAGTCAGTGATCCGGGAGCCCAGCCAATCAGTATGGTGGGCATTAAAGTCACCAAGAATCACTAACTCCGCCGAAGGACACTGCTGCAGCATTCTGTCCTGAGGGTAGTAGCTAGCCAGGCAGATCCAGCGAAGGGATCTTACCACCAAGCGGGACACCTTTGGGAATTACGCCAGGCGGTGCCAAACCCAGCGACCACTGGGACCGTCGCAGTAAGCTGTTAAGTGCCGAAGTAGACGCTGCTGCCCATCTACCTGGTGGTAACCCTTAGTCGCCTTCTACGACACCCACGGGCAGAAATGGGGTGGTCTATTCTATGGCGCCGGAGCCACACGGCAAAAACGTACGAACGCCACATTTATTTCTAGTGTGAAGCAGTTCTAGCGTTTCGGTGGATGGGTGTAGTTGAGACCGGAGTAGTAACGCATCGCATTCTAGGAGGTAGAACCAGCGTAGTTCGACCAGGACCACCGCACCTATTTCTATCGTGAAGCATTTCTTGCGTTTCGATGGAAGGTTTTATGATTTTGAAAATAAATATCTAAGTCTTTCGCGAAGCCGCACAATATTTATTCACTTAAATATAATGACTTGTAACTGCGATACAAAATAGTATTCTTAGCCGAATGGGAAGGTGTCTATTTTTCTCGAATATCAACCTTACCTCATTGCAGTATAGTTCAACACTATGTGCTACAGCTTCAAGAATATTTAAAGCCACGTTCTTCAGGTACGTGACTCCATCAGCGAGGATGTGAGCACTCACCTTGCAATGTTTATGAGTACGTATGACGTTTTCAAAGAATTATTTCAAAATGTAAGCAGTAAAATACAAAAAACTAAAATATAAATTGAAATAAACCTCGGTTTGGTATATATTTTCGAGAGTTCGTAAGCGTAGTTCTGTGTCGGCAAGCATCCAACAGCTAACTTTTAAGATTCAAGCATTCTGTTCGCCCGCATCACCAGGTTTAAAGGGTTCAAGTTCAAATTTTTCATTTACAACTCTGCTTGGCAATTTTATTATATCTGTATACTATATCCGTAAGCATCAAAAGGCTTAATCATATGGCTTAGCCGGAGAGTATCCCTACATCATCAGAGTTCAAGAATTAAAGTAATATTTTTTTCATCGTACGCTAAGCAATCTTAATATGTAAAATCTTTAAAAGTTTAAGCTCTCATCCTAAAGGTTAGGTACCTCCGCAACATTAAGATGGAGGAGTTCAAGATATTTTTTTATCGTATCATGTTACTCTAGATACTTAATGATGATACATTCCAAGTGTTACAGGATTAAAGAGATACGAATATAAAAACGACCTTCTTTTAGTAAACAGTACTTATTTGTATGTTTGGCTAAAATATTATTTATTTATTTATTTATTTATTTGTTTATGCACACACATAGAAATTGAATACAACGAAAACTTAAAATTAACATTAAGTGCAAAGGTACTGCTTATTTCTAATGAAATCTCTTCCAGCAGACCTGAGACTGGACCTATAGGTTAACACATGGTAAGAAGTGCGCGCACTATACTGTGTCAAATAAATACATACACTCATAAAAATAGTCATAAACATGACTAAGGATATATATATATATATATATATATATATATATATATATATATATATATATATATATATATATATATATATGTATTAAACAAATATATATATATATATATTAAACAAATGGATGAAAATAACTACGAGCGAAATACCTTTAACACCTGGCAGCCCAATCGTTACGGCAGGAAAAGAATAGGCAACCCTCCGTTTCCATATCGCATAAATGCAATAGCGAAATTAAAAAAAAACTTCTTCAATTTTTAACAAATTATAGCCTGGCCAAGATTTTATCAGGCAACCGATATTTTTTATCATATTTAATAAACTAAAATACTTATCGAATGATTTTCATCCATGAAACAAATCGGTGAAGGTCGATGTTATATTCGGATCTTAGACCATAAGATAATCTTCAGGGGCTGTCTTTTTAAACAGCCCCTGTCTTTTTAGAATTACGTATTCCGACCCATAATTAAAAGATGTAACCATTATACAATAGCGATGCCCAAGGTCTCCAGTTCCGCAATAAAATACAATATCAAAGAGAAGAAAAAAAAATGATTCAGAAACACCCGAAGTATTTGAGATTATTAGAGATTGTGTTTTTCCAATTTTTCGGACAACGCCCAAAAAATTGATGCGACGCTAAAACGAGATCGAGATCACGAGTATCAACGAAAAGATATTTTTGTATGAAATTATACTTCCGTCTAATACACATGAAATAATATAAATCGTACACATGAAATCAATTTAAACAGATATCATTGATAGCAAACTAGAACACAATAAATAGTAAAAGTCATCTAAAATATATTTCTGCGTCGTAATAATGCCGGCAATAATCGTAACTTTTGCGAAATTGCGTTCTTAACGGCAATTGCATCAGAACAATGCTATATACACGTGAATAGAACAAAAAAAAATTATAATTTTAAATTGATAAAAATTTAACGAAAAAATGCGCAAAGCATATAGCGCAACCTAGATTAGATAATAATTTTCTGGTGATTGTGTTGTAAACTTAAATGCGCTAAATGTCATATATAAGAAAAAAAATCTTATTTACATTCGCACACGCTTTCTACACTCATAGCCCCACACTAGGATTTTCTCCTGTGTCGTGGGTACCATGGACACACACAAGACGAATACACTAACACCCAGACCCAGAACATGAATCTAAACTCATCATTCGGATACCTGTCTGGCCGGGAATCGAACCTAGAACCCATTGCGCGTCAGACCGGTACGGTAACCGCTCCGCCACGCGGGTTGCGGGTCGTCATTCGGCTATCAATTCGTTTTTATATTAACATGCCTATATGAATTAGGTGAAAAAACACAAAAAAATGTTCATCTCAAAACTATCATTTTGCAAATACCACATTTTTTCCATTATAACCGCAAAGTTGTAGACGGTTTCCAAGATGTAATCCTGAAAATATTTTATTCCTCGCTTGCAGAATACACCACTCGTAAGTGTATTGTGATATTGTCGTCCGTCATGAAACGGTGAATAGCATCAGATTGTAAATTACAAATTGTGAAGATTTTGCGCGATTCAGATGTCAAGGAAATGTGGCATTGTTATGACAAAAAAAAAGCTAATAATGACGAGCTCTTATGACCTATACTGCTAGGGATTGACCAAGAACAATGGCCGATAGCGAGGCCACTTTTACAAAAGAAATTGCCCATTTTGTCTTATCCATATTGCAGTAAAATATATATGGTTTGATAACCGGTAATATTTTTTGTAAAAAAAAATTTTAAACAATAGTTTCGTCGTGATCCAGCGAAATATGGTGAGCGCCGACTTCGGGACTATGTACCGAGTACCGTGTTTGCTTTAAACCAACATGTAATTAAATTATTTTTTACTTTTATGTGGCATGGAAGTCGGTTGTATTTTTTTGTTTAAATTTTTTTTTTTCACGCCTTTTAGTGACGATAAATTCACTTATACGAGACCGTGTAATACATAGTATCAATAAGACTGCATAGTGCAAGCATAAATGGAAACGTTAATTTAAACTCAACCTTATATGACAAATCAAACAAAAGCCTAAGCGATATCTTACATTACTATTACAATGCGTATGAACTGAGCGCAACCGCTCGCAGGGAAGCTGCCGCGCCCAGCTCGCTTAGTTTTTGTGTTTTCTTTTATGTTCCAACCTAACCTAACCCATCCAATTTAAAAAGGTTGGTAGTACTCTTGCATCTTCCAGGTAATTGTAATGGAATGTGGAATCAAATGGCCAACGCCTATGGTTTAAGCCTGAAGTACCCCTTTTGTTGCTGGTTGGTAAACCTTGAAGTTTAATTAATTTGTTTTTTATACATTTTTTATTTTTTAATTTTTTTTTTATTTTTTATTTTTTGCATTTGTACTATTTTTTTTTATTGTTTTTTTTACCTCTTTTTTTATAGAATATTATTATTGTTGATTTTTTTTTTTTTTTAGATTAGCATTATAGTACACTCATTACTATGTCAATAGATTACAGTACAAAGGACGAAAGTATAATTTCATCCCACTTTTCTTCTGCGTCTGCTGGGGTGAGCAGCAATGCCAGTTTTGAAAGCATTCCTCCTTTAAATGTCACCTTACAAACTTTGTTTGCGGATGTTAATAACAATTTTAACGTCTGCTATATCAACGCCCAAAGCATTCCGGCACACTTCACTGATCTTATTTCCACTTTTGATAGCAAACATATTCACGCAATACTTGTTTCAGAATCATGGCTTAAGTCATGTCTTCCCTCTGCGGCACATTCACTACCAGGGTTTCATTTAATTCGCAACGATCGCTCCGAACGGGCGGGAGGCGGCGTTGCCATATATCTTCGCTCCCATATTCCCTTTTCTATTGTACGCCACTCACAACCTGGTAGTGAAGCTGAATATCTCCTTGTGGAAGTCCTCTTATCTCATACCAAGCTTCTTCTAGGTGTATTTTATAATCCTTTATTAACATTTAATTACTTTTGCACCTTGGAAACATTATTGGAAGAATTAACTCCCCTCTATTCTCACGTCATTGTTATGGGGGACTTCAACACTTGTCTTCTAAAAGATGATAGTAGGTCAAGTCGTCTTAAATCTGTCATTGACACAGCTAATCTTCATATTCTTCCTCTTTCGGCAACTCATTTTTTTTCCTAACTGTTCCCCTTCTTTGTTAGACTTAATGTTTGTTTCTTGCCCAGACTGTGTTGCGATGCATGGTCAATACGCTGCTGACGCTTTCTCGTACCATGACCTACTATATTTATCATACAAATTGAAACCTCCTAAGGCTAAGTCGAGAGTACTTCTTCAACGCAATTTTGGTGGCATAGACGTTGAACAGTTTCGTCGTGACGCTGCAGAATTTGACTGGAATGTTGTACTGAATGCAAGTACTATAGATGAACAGGTGGCCCTTTTCACTTCGCTTCTTATTCAACTATTAGATAAACATGCGCCAACTCGTCCGGTTCGTGTCCGACACCTACCTGCTCCTTGGCTAACAGAAAATATCAAATCGCTTATTGCTAAGAAAAATAGTGCTAAGTCTAGGTACAAGCTGAACTCAACAGATAAAAATCTAGACAGTTATAAAACTGCCCGAAACCTCTGTAATAAGGTGTGTAGAGATGCACAACGACGCCATATCTATAACTCAGTCCAAAACCAAGACTCTGCGCAAGTCTGGAAATTTCTAAGATCCTTAGGAGTTGGGAAGTCACGCCAAGATTGTCCATTAAACTTAGATTTAAACCTTCTAAATCAACATTTCTCTAATACTTCCTGCTTTGATAATGCCACAAAGCAATTGACATTGAATTCTCTTTCTAACCTTACCACTCCTGATTATCCGGTATTTGAATTTCGTGCCTTTACGGTTCGTGATGTTGATAAGAGCATTAGAAATATCCACTCGGACGCTATTGGTTGTGACGGCATTAGTCGTAAGATGATCATTCCTATCATTGACATCCTTGCTCCTGTTTTAACCTATATTCTTAATTTTTCCATCTCTACGTGCTCTTTCCCTAGTACTTGGAAGGAAGCCCAAATTATTCCCATACCTAAGAAGACCAATCCATCTAACTTCAATGACTATCGTCCCATATCTATCCTACCTTTTTTATCTAAAGTTTTTGAGCGTCTCGTTTACCAGCAACTAAATTCCTTTATATCCAATCACAATATTTTAAATCCCTTCCAATCTGGTTTCCGTCCTGGTCATAGTACGACTACTGCTTTGTTGCATATTACAGATGATATCCGTCGCGGTATGGATAATCAACGACTCACGGGTTGGATTTCAGTAGTGCTTTTAACACCGTGGACCATGATATCCTACTGGCCACTCTTCGCTCATTCAACATATCTCCGTCTGTGATAGGCTGGTTTCAAAGTTACTTGCGTGGGCGCCGCCAACGTGTTCAGGTTCAGGATGCACAATCTTCCTGGTCCAATACGAAGGCCGGTGTACCGCAAGGTGGCGTGTTGTCTCCACTTCTTTTTACTCTTTTCATTAATTCCATCAGTCTCAACCTAACTTCTGTCTACCACCTTTACGCAGATGACCTTCAAATATATCAGCATACTACATTAGCGGACCTACCTAAAATCATCTATTCCTTGAATGATGATCTGGCCCGTATTCTGACTTGGAGTAATTCTCATGGTCTCATAGTAAATCCGAGCAAAACTCAAGCGATTATAATAGGTAGCTCTCGCTTATTGTCCAGGGTGGATGTTAATCTGATACCCAGTATCCATTTTAATGGATTACGCATACCATATAGCGACAAAGTGAAGAATTTAGGTTTGTACTTTGACAAACATTTGTCATGGGCACCACAAATTGACGACGTGAGTAGAAGAATGTTCTCCGTGGTAGGATCATTGAGAAGACTCCGCAACTTTCTTCCAACTGCTGCCAAAATTGAGTTAGCAAAATCCTTACTCTTTCCTATTCTCGACTATGCCGATGTTTGCTATCTCAACTTAACTGAAGAGCAACTTAATAAACTTGAGCGACTTCAAAATTTATGCATTCGTTTCATATTTGGTATCCGCAAATATGATCATATATCCGACTATCGAAATAAACTCAAGTGGCTTCCTATCCGACTTCGCCGGAATTTGCATATCCTTTCTGCTCTTTACTGCGTGCTGTTCAGCCCTATAGCTCCCTCCTATTTAAAAGATCGGTTTCAGTACCTCCATCTTTCCCACGACCGTTTTCTCCGTTCCTCTATAAATTTTTCTTTAAAAACTCCTACTCACGCTACATCCTTCTTTCAAAACTCTTTTTCCTCAGTTGCTGTTTCCTTATGGAATAAACTGCCTTTATCCATACGCCGTGCTGAATCTATTGATTCATTCAAAAATCTGGTGATAAAATTGTATTCCGAGACATAATTTATTATTATTATTATTTTTTTTTTTGTCACATGTGTCGTACTTTTGTTCTGTCACTGCTATTAATACTAATAATAATCTTTTGTTTATTTATTGTTTTTTTTTGTGCTGTACTTGTTAATATGCTTATTTTTTCGTTTTCGATTGTGTACTTTATGTTACCTAGCTGTCCCATATAATTTACTCTCTTACTTCACTTACACTTCCCACTTTCTTTTTCCTGTTATCCTTACCTTTTCCATGCATAGGTTGTCTGGAAGAGATCGCTGCCTAGCGATAAGACCGCCTATTGCATACGACTAATCTATATTGTATGTTTTTGTTATGTTTGTCTGTTTCTAGTGTGCAATAAAGAGTATTCTATTCTATTCTATTCTACCCCTGCATCATCGGGGCCGAAGAGCTGAAGGTCAACATTATCATGTTATATCCTTGTTTAGTAATCTCATTACATAGACGGAAGCACCATATGGCCAACGCCTATGGTTTAAGCTTGAAGGACCCCAGCATTATCAGGGTTGAGGAGTTGAAGGTCAAATTTTTCATGTCATATCTTTTCTATGCAATCTCATCGCATGCACGTAAGCAACAGATCCCCAACTTCTATGGCTTGGGCTTACAGTACCCTGCATCATCAGGGTTGAGGAGTTGAAGGTCAACTTTTTTATCATACGTCTTCGCTTTGTAAATATATTACATACCCATAAGCATCAAATGGCCAACGCCTATATTTTAAGCCTGAAGTACCCCTGCATCATTAGAGTTGAGGAGTTGAAGGTCAAATTTTTCATCTTTTATCTTTGCTTAGTAATCTTATCAGATGTACGTAGAGATCATGTAGGCAACGCCTATAGTTTAAGCTTGAAGCACCCCAACATCATCAGGATTGAGAAGTTGAAGGTCCAATTTTCCACTGTATACAACCATTTTTCTAATGTTCTACCTTACATTTTTTAAATATCATTTTGAATGCGTAAGGATGAAATAGCTAAGTTTTATGGCTTAGGCATTCAATACCCCTGCATCATCAGGATTGAGGAGTTGAAGGTCCAATTTTTCGTTGTATACCTTTGCTTAGCAATGTTATTACAATTCCGTGAGCAACAAATGTCTAACGTTTATGGTTTAAGCCTGCAGTACCCCTGCATCATCAGGGTTGAGGAGTTGAAAGTCAAATTTGTCATCGTACATCTTTGCCTTGCTATCTTATTATATATCCGTAAGCACCAAATGGCCATCACCTACGGCTTGGGCTTACAGCACCCTGCATCATCAGGGTTGAGGAGTTAAAGGTATTTTTTTTTATAATATGCCTTTACTTAGTATTGTTATTACATACCCATAAGCACCAAATGGTCAACCCCTATGGCTTAGGCTTGAGGCACCCCTGCATCATCAGGATTGAGGAGTTGAAGGTCAATTTTTTCATCACATGTCTCTGCTTAGTAGTCTTGTTACATATATGTAAGCACCAAATAGCTAATGTTATAGTTTAGGATAGCTGTAACCCTGCATCATCAGGATCGAAGAGTTGAAGGTCAAATTTTTCATCAACCTATACAAGCATAGATATATAATACATATTCCAAGTTTCATAAGAATCGATTTGGCAGAAGCCGAGTTATCTCAAATTATCTAAAAAACTTGAGGAGTGGTGGTGGTTTCCCCCCCATAACTCAAAGAGTTAAGCATCACAGCATACCCATGTCCAAGAGAAAAAGTTGCGTGACAAAATTTCCTATCAAATGAAAGAAAGAAAATGGAAATCGGTTTACAAACACCCAAGTTATGCAAGATTTTAAGAAACCGACATTTTCCAATTTTCCGGGAAAACCGCCGGAAGGTTTTCATTTTCCTCAATATGGGACTGCCTGTGAAACTAGCCGCATTCAATGTCGTATGAATCGTGTCGATAGGTCGACGATTTCTAGCCATTTCGCTCGAACATACATAAAAAAAAAATATACGTGACGAATAGATAACTTCTTTCCTTTGGGAAGACGGTTAAAAAACATGCAAATGCTGCATTTTATTCTTAATAGATTTAGTTTATTTTCGTTTACAATGATCACCTTATCACCTAACAATAATTATACAGTCTAGCAAAGTATTTCATTTATTATTGAGTTTTGACAGTCTTTCAATTAAAATCTTTATTTTTCTACCCACGCATACACGACATTTTATGATACAAGTAACGTAAAAAAACTCAATCATAAAAAGATTTTTTTTCCAACTGAAATAGCAAACATGCAAACAGTTTACCTGATAGTAAGTGGTCAACATCCATGGACATCTGTAAGCAACTTCATGCAAAACGGGTTCTTTTTGAAGTCAATCACAGATGCGTTGGCACTCCCGAGGATTATGATGGTGGCTTCATATAAAAGTTTGCCGGCAACCACATTCTACCATCGAAATGCAAGAACTTCTTCACGCTAGAAATAAGTGTGGCGGTGGTATGTCGTCGGTCGAACTACACTGCTTCTATTATCTGATAAATATACAAAACCAGCTTTAAAATAGTTGCGACAGTTCCTGTAGAAGATAAATGCTAAAAATTAAAATGTTGGAACTCCCAACAAAGAAAAGTTAACTTACAAACAACCCCTAGAAAACTGATAGAAATATATTTTTGTGATTCTTGGTTGCGAAGAAAGACTTCCGAGTCATTTTCAATATTTAAATAGGAGCAGTAACTATTTCGTTTTGCTTACTTTTTAACCGACTTCTTACTTTCTTATCGTTGTTGGCGAATTTGTCGCTTTTTTATATTAGTCGTTTTTATAAAGTAATTTGTTATGTAATTGAAATAGCATTTGACTTACATTCTTTGACCATCAATCTTAGTCATCACAGTTATTTTTATGAGGACGGAGAAACTTTCGAATCTTCCCATGACGCCTCCAGCACCTGGTCTGAAAGCCGTGCAGACAGTCTCTTCGGCGATATTATGCCTTAATGCTTGAAACCCTGTTTTTAGTTCCTACGTCGTACCGTTAAAATTTCGCCTCGCAAGTCTATGGTCTTCGTCCGGGATGGTTGTTTAAAGCGTTCAATAGCAAAACATTTGCTATACCTCCATATCTGCTTTTTTTCTTTTTTTATATCTGATTGACGTAGCAAACAAGCATGCAGTCTACCGGATGGTAATAGATCACTGCCGCTCATGGATATCAGTAATCAACTGCATACAGAACATGGATTCTATCTGAAGTCAATCACATGCGTTGCTACTCTCGAGGACTATGATAGGCGCCTCATATAAAAGTGTGCCGGCAACCATACCCTTCCATCGAAACGCAAGAAATGCTTCACGCTAGAAATTGGTGTGGCGGTGTTACTTCCCCGGTCGAACTACACTGGTACTACCACCTTCAGAATTAGAATTATTCTTTGTTATAGCACAATTCGAGCGAGACAACCAATTGCTTATTGGTCGCTTCCAGCTGTCTGTCCCTATGTATGCTTAGATCATTAAAACTATGCTACGGATTTTAATGCAGTTTATTTTAATGCATAGAGTGATTCAAAGTTAGTCGGGTCAGCTAGTTTATAATATAAGTAAGATTAAAACCCCTTATCACAATATAATAATACCCTGAAGCTGACATGAAACTCGTTAAACTTGTTCAAGTTTTTAATTAAATTACTCGGACAGAAAAGAGGAATACTTCTCTTTAAATTCTAAACAGTAGCGAAAATCGACTTCTGAAGTTAAAACAATAAAATCTAATGTCCCAGTTATTATCCGTAACTTTAACTTCACACACACTATATTAAACTTTGCACCATACTATTGTGAGACAAAGTTTAATGGAAACAAAAAGAGATGATACAAACTGCATTTCAAACCCTAGGTTTAAAACTCAAAACAGTTAAATATACTCAAGAACATAAGGTATCAAAAGCCCCAAAAAGAATATAGAAAAAATAACTTGTGTACCTATATTATGTCTTATGAATTTGAGGTGTTAATTACATTATAATGAATTTACTTATTAAATCTGTTTTAAATATTTCATTAATAAAAGTCACACAAAGACATGTCAGGAAACTGTATGATGTTATTGAAAAAAAAAATGTTTTTATTTTTCAAAGTATTTCAGAATCCAAGAATACAAAAATACGTATTTTAAAATATATTTTACGATCTTATAAGATTTTTTAAATTATGCTTATTGCATTCTTGTGAATGGGTACTACATATAAATCCAATACGTAAATTCCCACTGACGTAAATCCACGACTCATCACAGTCTCTGTAACATATTCAAGATATTTAGTTAGCATATGATAACATATTTATTTAGTTTATTTTATGTAATTTTATTTCAAATATATTTGTGTAGAGACGAGATGACCACAGGCTATCTTTTTCATATTCATATCAATTTTTAGCCTAGCCTACAGGGCTACGCGCGATGCCTGCCAATCACGATCGAGACTTGCATATCAAAATTTGAATAATGGACTGGTGTTGTGAGACGTTCTGACTGAATACTCAGAGAACCAACATAATAGAAATTGGCCCCACTAAGGCACTTGTACAAAATGTCTTTTGACGTTACTAATGATATCTATACAGAATACCAGCCTCCCCACTTAACAAGAATCGCAAAAATTCCTCTTTAGCGTACATCAAATTTTATCAATTATTTCAGCGGATATTTCAGGGAGATTTTTTAAAAAACTTGAAATAGCTTACTTGAAACTTTTAAATAATGTAAAATAGTATATTTTATGAAACACCATATATAATAAATCAAGCTGTTTTAAACGAACATGTCCTGTAACAAAATTACCCTGTACCACTCATCCTGTGATCTCAAACATAAATCAAAACAAGCACGAAACGAGCACAATTCGATTTCCCTATTCGAGTTCTCCTATTTCAATTGCCGAAAGGCTTACTTCCTTGCCTCCCCCAATAAATATTTATTAAAGAAATCTTTTTATTGTGTTCTTAGATATTACTGAGCCTTCGTTAGAAATTATTTTAACAGCGTAAAAACTCACTCTTTCGTGGGTAAGTAGACTCATCTGCAAACAAGACTCATCTCTAACTCATTCATGACAAACGCACATTATATGAGTCCAAACCTTTATTTTCAAACCACTTTTGTGGAAGGTGACTGAACGAAAGTGCTTCCAGTGTAGAAGTATCACCGCCGCAACTAGTTATAGCGTGAATCAGTTAGAAAGAATCTCTGTTCTAGATAGGTTGCTTACCCGTGTCCATGGGTGGTAGTGACCGCTTGCTCGCTTTCACGCTTTCTTCACTCATAGCTCCACAATAGGACTTGCTCCTGTGTCGTGGGTACCATGGACACATACTAGACGAATACACAAACACCCAAACCCAAAACAAGAATCTAAACTCATCATTCAGATACTTGTCTGGCCAAGAATCGAACCCAGGACCCATTGCGCATCAGACCGGTATTGTAAACGCTCCGCCATGCGGGTTGTTGAATTCGAATTCGAATGCAAGAATTCGAATTCTAATCTGATTGTGGTAAAAATGCCTTATAACAAGACGCAAAGACTGATTGACACTTATGCACTTTAACATACGGGACCAATATTTAACGCGATCTTCAATACGGCCATCTACATAAAATCATTAGCCCAACAGCCGACTGTATTACTTACGTTCAAGTATTAACAAGCGTTTTTTAACCGACTTCCAAAAACGAGAAGGTTATCAATTCGTCTGTTTTTTTTTTGGAGTTTACCTCTTAAGAATCGATTTGCATATATAAGGGCCAACTTAGGCTTACGTATATGTATTAAGAATACTAAGCAAAGCGGGATGAATTTATTTACCTTCAACACCTCTCTGATGATGCGGGGTAGTGCAATCCTAAATTTTATAATTTAGCACTAAGGTAGCACTTAATGCTAACGGATGTTATTTAGTTAAGTATAAATTATAGGTTTTATGACAGCTCATTAAACTGAAATGTGATTAATAAATTAAACATCAAGTCTTCAACCCTGATAATCTAAGCATGCAGCCTCCTTAAGCCGTATGAGTTTGGTATTTATTGATTACAATGTATTAATGAGAGGGCATAATGATGAAAAGTTTCACTTTGAATACCTAAATCCTGAAAATGCAGGAGTATTGTCATGTTATTGCTTAGAGTTTGATTAAGCTGTAGCTTTTTATACAGGATGGGTTAGGTTAGGTTGACAAATAAAAGAAAACATAAAAACTAAGCAAGCAGGGCGTGGCATTGCCCTGCAAGCGGATGCGCCCTGTTCGCATAAATTGTAAAAGTGTTTTATGTTTAATTAATGTGCATATGTGGATGCACGAAGCAAACTTAATGACTTTATTTATATACGGATATCACTAAAAAGGGTGGAATAAAAACTTTTTAACAAAAAATATCTACCGACTTTTTTTTTTTTTTTTTTTAAGTGGGTAATCCTCATGGATACCCAGCCGCCCGGGGCAGCAGCTGGATTATGCCGGACTCTTACCGGCTAAACCCCCACTGTGTTTTCACCTCCGCACCATTTGGCGGGAACACGGGCGCGCTTTCACATTCATCCGCGAACCCGCCGGTGCCTGGTCGCTTCCGCAAACCCTACCCTCACGTGGAGCATGGAGCTCCCCTCCAACAGGAAGGCGCGCCAGAAAACACAAAGGCGCGCCTTACCTCCAAGGCTCCCATCCGCAGGGCGACGGACCAACCCCGAGACCGCCACCCAGGAGCCATGGGCATGGGCAAGCCGACACCCGCAAAGGCACCGACCTCCCACACCCAGCGGCGGATCCGGTCCCTGGTTCCGCCGCAAACCACCAAACGGCCGCAGAGGACAGGGAGGACGGCAACGACACACCGCATCTCCTCTTTCTCTGCGGCCCCACCGCCAACGCATCTGACGGTGCGCCCCCGTTTGGTCGCGGGAGACAGGGTGCACGGCAACGATACACCGAGACACCTCTCCTCCCGCGACCCCTCCTGGCTGCAGAGGACAGAAAACACCGTCCTCCGCAGCCCCTCGGATGCATCCGGAGCGGGCCTCCAGCTAAGCCCACTCGGAGCGTCCCCTCCCTGGAATCCCTCTTGGCTTCACCGCGGCGCCCCAAGCCGCGGTTACTGAGCCCCCTCACCACGACAAGGTGGAGATCCCTTCGAGATAAATTAATTAATTAATTAATTCGAGATTTCCTTTTAAGTTCCAACCTAACCTAACCCATCCTATGTAAAAAGGTTGGCAGTACTCCTGCATCGTCCAGGTAATTGTATTCAAAGTTGGATTTGTGATCATAATTATGTCCTTTCCGGAACTCATTGTTTGTATTGCGAACAATAATTACCAAACACACATACTTTAGGCAGGCTGTATACCTATATTATTAGGGTTAAAGAGTTGAAGATCACTTTGTTAATCGTTGCCTCTGTTTATGTAACTCCTAATATATTCGTAAGGGCCATATTACTATCACCTGTGGGTTAGATAGGCAGTACCACTGAATAAAAACCAAGTTGAAGATAACGGTTTTCATAAGTCATCTCTTCTTAGCATTTCTTCAATAAATCCTTAAGCACTAAATAGCCAACTTCTATGACTTGGGCTTGCAGTACCCTGCATCATAAGAGTCGAAGAGTTCAAGGTCAATTTTCTTATCATACGTCTTTGCTTTGTTAATATATGACGAAGGGGGTGGTTCTTTTTCGCTCATCGTACCAGGATAAATTGTTATGTACCAAATAAAAACTTTTTAACGAAATTACTACCGACTTCCATGTCACGAAAAAGTAAAAAAATAATTTCAATTAATTTTGGTTTAGAATATACTCGGTACTTAGTACTCGTATATAGTTTTTTTTTTTTTTTCATTTATTTAATACAAACAAATTAACAGAAACTTAAATCATAAAGCATTGCATAAACCGTATCGGTTTGTCCGCAAGCTAGTTAACCTCTGATACAATAAAAAAGATGTTATACAGATTATATTATGTAAGAATACCAAATTACAAAAAAAAGAAAAAATATTTGCTTCCATTGCAATCTTAATAACAACTAATAGTAGCATCATGCAAAAATACCGAACAAATTCATCGCGTCTTGGCTCACAGATATGAAACCGGTTTTGACTCACGGTAAAGAACAATCTACAGGTTGATGCATTATTTGAATTTTTTGCCTAGTATTAATTTATATATAAATATACATAGACATAGATGGTATTAAGAATTTTGAAGCAAGTCATAGAAGTATTTTTTATATTTGAGCTTATAGTTTTCGTCGTTTATTTCAGATAATATTTTTAATGGAATTTCATTCATAAGAGTAGGTACTAGATATTTGTTTGTGCGTTTTCCGTAATAATTATATGTCCTGGGGATAAAAAGTTTAGTTTAGTTCTGAAGTCGGCGCTCATACAGGACATAATTTTGTCACCGTCATCCATTTAATTTTGACTTATTATTTTTATCTTCAGGGTCCCGTTTCATCGCATCGCATATTTTTATCTCCAGGGAACGATGGCAAGGACCATCTCTTAAAGGATTTAAGTCGACTTAACCTGTAACCTTGTATACTAGTCACCGGTCGCAGCGGTCGAAATTCGACCGTAATTTAATTCAAAAACTAAACCTTATGTTGACCAAAGTAGCACAAATATTTGTCAATTAAATTGTATTAATTTACAAATTATTTTGAACGCACCCGTTAAAGGTAAAAAGAGGTTTAATTAACTTAGCTGCATTTAAAAGCAATAGCGAGTATTTTGATATAGACATCTGACATTTTTTACGTTATGAGTTTGCATAGTATGACATTGAATGTTTTATTTCGTTTACAATCTAGCCAGTCTAGCCGTTATCAGCTATTTAAAGTATATTTTTGATATATTTCTTCCCATCAACACCTCCGCATGGTCCCAATTATGCCTACATTTCTTTATTGTTATTTATAATACCATATTGAATATCGAACTTCCAAACATCATAAATCGTCTGAAGGAGTCTTATATCCAAATATATCTGTATTGGAGCTTATGAGAAAATAACTAATGATATTGAATAATAAATTCCAATTCTTATTGGTAAACTCCTAAGATGTCTAATAAGTAGGTACATGATTTTTTTTTCATAATTCATAAGAAAGATCCATAAAGAATTATTCTTTATTGCGTAAATAAGTTCGTATGCAAAGAGTGTGTGGTAGAAAATATCGTCTCATCCATCATGTAATGCCGCCTGTTCGCCTGCCACCAAATGGATTGAAATTGACAAATATATACGGCCATGGAAATATGCTAAATAAATCTGTGATAGATTTTTTCACTTAGTTTTTTACTTACTTGCAAAGGTTATCTAAATATAGCATTTCAGCAATAATTTTAGTACCTACTTTTAACTGCTTTTATCCGCCTGTGTCAGAAGTAAAGATTTTTGAACTTACGTACAAATATCTTATAGTCATAAATATATAGGTACATATGATTTTCTGTGGCACGCGCTACAGCAAATAGCTTGACGGATTGTAACATGTGACTTAAGACTCAGTTGTAAGAGAGAGATTGGCTATATAAAAACATATATGTGACACCTGCGATCAGAAAATACATATTTTTTTCGTAATATTGTGTTTATCAAATGAAAACTAGTAAATAGGCTACAACAAAAATATGTATTCTAACTCTGAAGTGTAATTATTTTGTCGGATTACCTGTTTTAATAACTTTACGGTGCCACTTCTTTACTTTTCTGATTTCATAAGTAGAGAATAACATTCGTCGTAAGATAAAGGGACAGGTATGGGTCGACCGTGGAAGTACCACAGGAATACCACACCTACTCGTATTTCTAGCGGGAAGTAAACTTTACTCTAAGATATAAATTGCGCTCATAGATTATTATGGGCGACAACGACCGCTCACCACTAGGTAGATTACAGGCGCGTTTGTTCCTCCTAACGTATAAACATGCCTAAGCGTTCCTCCGGGAAGCGTATATCTTTCTACTATCCTTCTACCTATATCACCAACATGTAAATCCATGAGAGGCAACATAGAAATACCCGTTTCCTGGAAATACCGACTTTATTTTACTTCTAATAGCCGATGCATGAAGTAGTGCATCGGCTCTGACACATTTCTCTATAACTTTAACTAAACTTATTTAAAATATTGTACGTGTTATAAAATTGAAACTATTTTAAAACTACTCAGACACGAAGCGGTACGTTCCAAAAAGTATGCCATAGTATCCATTCATAATTCTCAAGCCAGCAAGTTTTGATTGTCATCAAACTATAGTGATTATCCGCAGAATTTATCTGCAGGTCCATTGCCTTTCCTTTCATTTCGTAGATTTATGATCCGACAAAGAGTAAATAAAAGCGGGATCCGACCGCATCATTACTGCCCATATCAGCTTAATAGAGAAAATATTTTAACTATTATAACTATAACTATATTAATATTTAACTAATTATCGTATCATGCCAGTTTAAAATATTGCTCTATGCTTTTATATAAATTCCCATCCAATGGGCGTAAACGTAATTGATGATCGTTTTGAGAAAACGTAATAAACTCATAAATGGCAAATGGACAGTATCTGTCTTAAAATATCCGTACAAATAACAATAATATGCAAGCTATCCCAGATTAGTAAAAATATATATACTCAGCGACATAAAATGTGTCGCAGTTATATCGCAATTTTGAAAAAAACGATGCTTTATTTACGTAACTACTAAGCGAAAGTTTTCGTAAAATGTATTTTTATAGCATAATTAACTTTGAGATTTGAGATAAACATGTATTGGTTTGACATTGGTAAACATTAATCATAGAATCTTTTACACGTTGAAAAATAGGGTATAAGAGGTTTTTTTTGGTTTGTATGAGTTAAATGTTTCTTTTCTTTTTCTTTTTTATTAGTGTTCTCTATGTTTTATCCCAGAAATAGTATATAATGCTATGCACATCTACTGAGTTAACACAGGTTGCGTTATTAATCCCTAATTAATCCCTCGAAGGGATCTCCACCTTGTCGTGGTGAGGGGGCTCAGTAACCGTGGCTTGGGGCGCCGCAGTGAAGCTAAGAGGGATTCCAGGGAGGGGACGCTCCGAGTGGGCTTAGCTGGAGGCCCGCTCCGGATGCATCCGAGGGTGCTGCGGGGGACGGTGTTTTCTGCCCTCCGCAGCCAGGAGGGGTCGCGGGAGGAGAGGTGTCTAGGTGTGTCGTTGCCGTGCACCCTGTCGCCCGCGACCAAACGGGGGCGCACCGTCAGATGCGTTGGCGGTGGGGCCGCAGAGGAAGAGGAGATGCGGTGTGTCGTTGCCGTCCTCCCTGTCCTCTGCGGCCGTTTGGTGGTTTGCGGCGGAACCAGGGATCGGATCCGCCGCTGGGTGTGGGAGGTCGGTGCCTTTGCGGGTGTCGGCTTGCCCATGCCCACGGCTCCTAGGTGGCGGTCTCGGGGTTGGTCCGTCGCCCTGCGAATGGGAGCCTTGGAGGTAAGGCGCGCCTTTGTGTTTTCTGGCGCGCCTTCCTGTTGGAGGGGAGCGCCATGCTCCACGCGGGAGGGGGTTGCGGAAGCGACCAGGCACCGGCGGGTTCGCGGATGAATGTGAAAGCGCGTCCGTGTTCCCGCCAAACGGTGCGGAGGTGAAAACACAGTGGGGGTTTAGATGGTAATAGTTCGGCATAACCCAGCTGCTGCCCCGGGCGGCTGGGTATCCATTAGGATTACCCACTTAAAAAAAAAAAAAAGGTTGCCTTATTAATAAACCAAAGGAGAACGCAACGCAAGCCTCAATATTCCGCGTTCCATCACGAGATATTGCACTCAAAAGGTATTTGTACTGTACTGGTGGATTGGGCTGTACACGGCGATCTTGAAATGGCAAATCAAGGTATATCTCTATTAGAGATTATTGATTTATCGCCCGATTCATTAGCACAGTTAGCTGATGAATCGGTTGCTTATCGCGGTTGAAACCCGTTGGAGTCTTTAAGTGGCACGTCACATTATTACTAGTCAGCAAACCATTAGAAGGAGGATAGAACCACGTTATCCGCCCGCCCAAAGACCAGTTGGAAGGCAAGAAAAAAATCACCGACAAGCACTCCTTACATTTTCTTAGGAACACGTTAATTTGCTAACTAACAGTGGAGTAAAATTTTGTTCACAGGCGAGTCCAGAATAGACTTACGATCACTACACGTACACTAGTGAGTTTATAGAAGACAAAAATAACACTTTCTGCCAATAACGATAAGCTATACAGTCAACTATTAAGTTAGGTCAGTTATGGTATGTAGAGCGGCTTGTTTAAAGCTTCACACGAAGTTAGTTTTTAATGATCGCAATCTGACAGTAGTCAGATACATTGTAGAAATTCTTTGAGATCATATAATGCCCGTCATGGACTTAATTGGTTGAGTAACTTTCGTACTACCGGAAGATAATGTAACAGATTACGTCCTTACGAGAGTTAAATTGTATATAGTTGCTATCGGCATTCGAAAATTGCAATGATCTGTTAGCGTTGCAGACAAGAATCCCAAAGAACACACGTACAACCTTTTTTAAAAAGTGTATATGTGCACTTCTCATTTTGCCAGAGTCCCTTATTGAGCTGAAATCTGTTATTGAGGCCGCATGGGGACAAATCCAACAAAATATTAAGAACATACTGCAAGGTATATCTAGATACACTCAAGTTGTCTTTGGAGCTGTGGAGATGATCAACCGAGTTATTAACTAAAGTTTAATTGATATACATAATTGTGTTTTTAATTATACGCAAAGAAAGAAATTTGGCTAAACAATGGCGTTTACAATGGCGTCAAACCAATACTACTTAATTTGATTTAAAACTATAAATATATCCATAGTCCATATCGAGTAATAGTTACTCTTAACTTTTATTGCAATCTCTCGTCAACCCATTTTTGTCCCACTGCTGGGCACGGGTCTTCTCTCAGAATGAAAGAGTTTTTTAGGCCATAGTCCACCGCGCTGGCCAAATGCGAATTGGTGTTCACACACCTCCGAGATTTTTTTTTTTCTAAAGAACTCTCGGGTGTGTAGGTTTCCTCACGATGTTTTCCTTCACCGAAAAGCAGTGATAATTAATTTCTAATACGCACATAAATCAGTGGTGCGTGCCTGGGTTTGAACCTCGAACCTCCCGATTGAGAGGGCAAGTTTCAACCATTAGGCTATCACTGCTCTATTTTCATTAATTTAAACTTATGTTATAATATTTTAAAGACGAATGAAATCACAGGAAATAGCAAGTTAATGCTAAGGATGGGAATAGTTTAGGTTAGGATAAAAGAATAGGGATACGCGATAGCGACATTGTAACACATAGATATAAGTTTCGTTTGTGTTTGCGTGCGTTTAGGTGTAAAAACAAATGAGCCACATCGTTGTCTGTGTGGGGAAAACTTCACCCAGTTTGGCTATCATCGACTGTCTTGCCGCCGCAGTTCAGGACGTTTGTCACGTCACGCATGCGTCAACGACATCATCCGAAGGCTATTGTTACCGTCAACGTGCCTACTATCCTTGAGCCGAACGGTATATCAATTGACAACGGCAAGAGGCCTGACGGTATGACACTCGTTCCCTCGACCTGATCACTAGCATGGGATGCAACCTGCGTTGATGTGCTGGATCCATCTCATATATGGGTGACGTCGACGCGCGCATGTGGTGCGGCAGATATGGTCGAATCTACTAAGCGGCGCAAATATGCAGCTCTTGGGGAGGGTCTTCTTTGTGACTTTAAGTAGATGGGGGCCAGAAGCAAAAGGATTCTGCAAAGAACTATCGAACTAAAGGGCTGATGCGTATTTTGGCCAAAGGATCAGTTTGGCCACACAAAGAGGTAACGCCAACAGCATTGTCGGGACTCTCCCAAGAGGCAGCGATATGGACTCTTTGATTTACTCATAATTTCCTTTTATCATACTTTTCAGATAAGATTTTAAAAAAATGTTTTATTTATTTTTAATATTTTGTTTTGTATGTACTGTAAATAGATTTGTTTGTCGTGTAAGTTTATAATAATCGTTATCTAAATAAACAATTAATTTACCTGAAAAAACACACACTGGTGTTAGGCTGAGGACTTATGAGGTCGCGGTTACCTTGTTTGCGCAAATCTATTGTAAGTTGCTATTGAATTTGTCCCCACAGGTATTTGACACAGCTCGAACCGTTCGGTCAGGCAATCCCGGGAAGGACGGCGGTATGTGTGGTCGCATACCGTCGTAAAGACTAGACGGAGCGGTGGGCCCAGCCGCCCATCTGGGAGGAGCCCGATGGGGCAACGCGCTCCGAGTATAGTTACTTAGTATCTAAGGGAGATAACGCAGTTTTGTCCTACTCAGATAGGACTCTTATTTTATCTGAAGTTGAATGCAGATATCCTCAGTTGACAGATGCCATTCGCCATCAAGTAGACTGCAAATTAAATATTTTTCTTCTTTTTCCCATTTTATCTCCAATTACACCATATTCATGCTTTCAATCACAATTATATTTTTTTCTAATATTAAGTAGTTCAATTGATGTTAAAGTTTTAAAATGATCACTCCCGTTGTACTGATCTCCAATCAACCGTTCATTGGCAATAAAACGTGTCTGAGTTCGGGCACAGATACGTTGCAGAAATTGGATAGTGCGTGCAAGTGTTCTTTATACTTATCACATTCTATAAAAGAAGAGGATAGCGTTATACTGATTTCATAAAGCAGAATTACATGTGATGCTCTAGACCCATCGGAGTAAAACTTCGTGAGGTTCTTGAAATAAATATTTTTTAACGAATTCCTAAGCTGTCGTACTATGTTAAAGATAGACCCAGTGTAGTTTTGACCGAGAAATTAACAACGTCAAACCTATTTTTAGTTTAAAATACTTAATCCGTTTCATTAGAAGGCTGTGAATAAGCTTGACATAAATTCGGGACGAAGATCTTGGTACTCAGGAGTGGCAACACATCTGTAACTGATTTAGGTAGAATCCCTGTTCTATGAGTAAGTATGTGATGTGTTATAGCGTTTAAAATTATAGTTTATTTTCAGTATACAGCGTTTTTCTTTCATTATCAAGACTGACGCACAAAATCTGGTATAGAACGGATAGATTACAATATTCGCCTTTCGCTTCAGTAAACTGTTGACTCAGCCCCTGTCATAAGAGAACATGGGGTTAATGGGGCCACCCCCACTGACCTCTGTAACGTGATCGTAGATTGTTGCCGACCCCTGAGCCTTTATCACCGTTACGTTACATTATAGGTTTTCCTGGAATTTCCTGTTAGCTTGTCATATGACTTTGATTTTATCGCTTGCCTCTGAACTATTGACCTAGTAACTGATAGATTTCAGTTTTGTTTTGATTTCTTTGATTGGATTTCAGTAAATGGTATAAAACGGAAAAATGGTGGGTTGTGAAACTTATCTTTTACTTATTTTTGACGAACATAAAACGCACTTAGAAAAAAAAAGATGTAATATTTACTTTACCATTAACCTCCACTACTTCAAAAATAAAATAAATAATGACCGACCTTTACATATATGTTAATATAATTTAATGTATTACATATAATTTAATTTGTAAAATCAATATTTTATCAACTTAGACAATGATAAAATAACGGAACGATATTTAGAATCATATTTGAGATTTACTATGTCGAAAAATTTTATATGATGACATAGTTGACGGATGCATTGCTACTTCGGGGAACTAAGATAACCACTAACTTTCACCGAATCGCAAGAACAACTTCACGCTTGAAACAGATGTGGCAGTGGTCCATATCCATATAGTGAACACCTCAGTCGAACCATAAAATATCTACAACTATACAAATTTCAGACCAAACTGAGTTTTCGTTGATAAGTACACAGGATTAGACAATTTATCGTCCAGATACATTATTATAAGCGATAATCAACTAGACCTAGTCCGTAGTCAGCTTACCGCAACATGAGTTTTAATGAGGTCTATAGAGCTAGATATAAATTAGGAACCATTCTAGAAACGTGTATGATATTATGAATATTTTTCGCTATTTTCGTTGGAGGTTTACTTTACATCAAGAAAACGTATTAGGCTATTTCCCTTGCACCACACTTTGTTAATAAAATTTGAGAGTTCCTCGATTTCCCTGGGACTCGACTTAGACTTAATACCAAACCTCAGAAAAATAGTAAATAAAAAAGTAATTTTGAGAATCGGTCCACAAATGGAAAGAAATTGGTTATCATACACAAAAAAGTACGTATTTTTTGTTGAACATAAAACCTCTTATTTTTTTAAAGTCAGGTAGAAATGGAGAATATTAAAATTTCAGCGTTCATTTAGTTTATGTACGACACAATGGAGGGAAAAATAGAATAATTTCAGATGATGACAATGCGAGAATATCATACTGCCAGATAATGGAGTAACCGTGTAAATGTTAGATGCGCCAAAATTTATCGTCATTGGAATTCTTTCGGACTCTCGCGGATTCTTATATATGGGTACATTATACCTAATAATGTTTACCTCGTAGTAAGAAACCGTTATAGTCTGCTTTATATCTGTAGTAATTGCGTTATTAAGGTAAGACGTAACAGACATTGGTACTATTAAGGTCAACAAAGCATGTGTACACAAAGTTTCATAAAGGACGTATTAATAACTTTGTCCTTACAAAATAATGGTACAATCGGATAAAAAAAATACCACGTAACCTTAGAGGATCTGCGCTTCTTGTTTAAGTTTAGTAAGCTTTCCTTGAAAGAATCATTATTTGACATTAACTATTTATTGTACTGTGTATTCTGAATATTTATATTTTCTACCTTTTTGTTATCGGTCCTACCTTCGAATGTACTTTTTTTCTGATTGAAGTAGTAAGCGAACATGCAGTCATCTAAAAGCAGGACATCTAAAAGCAACTACACTACTACTACTACTAACAGGACATGTGTTTGATCTGAAGTCAGCCACAGATGCGTTGCAACTCCCGAGGACCATAAAGGTACTGACACACATGCTCATTAGTAGCACGAAAGCATGCTAGTAATGAGCATTTGCTCATTAATGGCATGTGTGTCGTAACGTTGCTAGTAATGAGCATGCTTAATTCTAGCATGCTCACAAATCAACCGCCGTTCTATTTTCGAGCATGCTTCCTGAGGCGCGGGTGAAAGGGGGGTGTGCTTTGAGCATGTCTGAACAGGATTGCTTATGACCATTCTTAATTTAAATATTGTCACTTCGATCTCGCTTCTTCTTCTTCTTCTTCGACATTCTCAATTTTAGATAGTAGCTCATCAAACTTCTGCGGCAGCATGCGTAAATGATTTTTATAGCCGTTGATATCTTCGTTTCGCATCTCTAACAACAATCGATTGCTTGCTCCAAGCGTTTCTCTTCTATTTATCCAGTTACGTACCCAGATTCTCCTTTTTATTGTCCTTTTCTTTTTTGCCAAAATTTTCTAAAACAATTGCAATGCAAGCAAAAATATTATTTTATTTAGTTCGTTACGGATAAAACAAGCGTCCATTTTATACAAGAACTTGCGTTTAAATAGCATGTGTGTTCTGTTGTTTGCTTCAAGTATGCTTTTTCGTGGGCATGCCTAAAATAAGCATGCTTATAATAAGCATGTGTGTACAATGAAAGAGAATGCTCGTTTTGAGCATGCTTTTTAGCGATCAATTAGCATGCCACTAATGAGCATGTCTGTCAGTACCTTTATGGTCGCCTCAAATAAAAGTGTGCCGGCAACCCCGTCCTTCCATCGACACGCAAATCCTGCACGCTAGAAAAAGATTTTTTTTTTTTTTAAAGATTTTTTATTGAACATAGAAACAAATTTACATTATGAAATTGTTCGTAAACGACGGCAATAGTTTGAAAACTGTGTCGCAGTCATTTACGCCCTCCTCAGGACACAGGGAAAGTATGTTCACATACATGTTACAAATGCTAAAACATACAGATATGATGAATGGATTGAATTTTCACATCATTTAGCAAAAGTTTATATTATAAGGTAAGGTAAGTTGGTTAGTACGTGTACGTGGTATGTTTGATTTGTATTTATGGGAATAATGTGTGGGTATGTGTATATGTGTGAGTGTGGTGTGTGTGAGTGTGTGTGTGCATGTGTATGTTTGCAAGTGTAATTTCGGGGTTCCGAATGTATCATGTAAAGGTAGTGAATTGACGCGCTTTTTTTAAATCCCAGATATAAGAGCTTCAGAGTCGTCATATGTGAGACTTAACAAGAAGTTGGTAATTTTTATTTTACATTCCCAATACGTGAGTGAATAAATATGTAACATGTTGTTAGTTTTATTATAAATTTTAGATGCAAGATAGGTATATTGCCGTCTTGCTAGAGCAGTACGGCAAGAAGTCAAGCTACAGATGCGTCCGGGCCTACGAGTATTAGAATCTTTATTAACAAAGGTCAGTGCTGAGTGTTTACGCAAGATAAACGAAAAAGGTGTGACGATGGTACTTCCTCGGTCGAACTACACTGGTTCTACCAGCTGTACATTTGTGATGATTGGTGAAATTATTAACAATTATTATTCATTTTGATGAAACATTATAAACTTCCACTAAGTCTTTGCCAAGTGGTAGAACCAGTGCAGTCCAATCGAGGAGGTTCCGGGGAGGTTCGTACATTTCAATGGAAGTATGGACGCTGACCACTCTTATATGAGACAATAACGTTAATCCTTGGGAGTAGCAACGTATCTTTGGTTCAATTTAGATAGATCCCGTTTTAATATTAAGTTACTGAAAGAAGTCAATGGGCAGCAGTGACTACTTACCGTCATTACTTCTGTTGGATGAAAAGACCAAGGGCACCGTATTTATTTGCCTCTAATTACAATTATCTCTGCAGTTAATATTTAGATGCCATACGTGTAGGAAGTTGCCATTAACTTCTATGTTAATACAGTCATGAAGAAGTCACATAAATGCCTATAAGTTAACACGTAACCCTAGCTCATTTAACTCAGTACTAAGTTGAAACGTCTCATGTGCCAGTGTATCCTAGTAATCACAGTAACGAACACTGCTCATCTCCGTAACACGGCACATGTGTCTCGCAGACGCTCGAAGTTGCCTGTCGATGAATACTAATATCCGAACCCAGCGACACACGTGCACTATTAAATTTATTTTTGGTATAAGTTATAGGCGATACGCGTTGTAGCTTTTAAAGTAATAATATCAAAAATCTAAAGTTTCGTGTTTTTTTTATATACAGAAGATGTAGCTCAAAAATAATGGATCTCAAAAATATTTTTGCGATGTAGTATCGTTTTTAATAGGGCGACACCGTCACTTTCTTATCATGGGTGGCATAGGCAGTAGCTAACGATTGTAACCATATAATATCAATAGAACTACCTATTTATTTTCCGTTTTCATAGTTAAAATGAAAAAAAAACTGCAGTTACCTCTGCAAGACTATTTGATACCTATCTCACGCCTAATTTATCTTATTGAGAGCGAAACCTTCAAAATTGACTCGATGCAATGGTAACAATGCTGGGTTATTTACCCCAGCATTGTTACCATTGCATTTATTTATATGAAATAAGCCCCAGTGGCCGTCCTCAGCGCAACGTGGATGACTCCGGGATCTCTAACGGAGCATAACCGGGTTCCTCCGAGCGTAATCATTTACGCTCACCACGCCTTCAGTTGCTTACGGCGACATGCGACCACACATGCCGCCGCCCTTCCTGATACCTATCGCAGATCTATGAGAACATGAAAGATTCTTATTCTAGTTCTAAGATTATGAAGAATTGTCACACATCTAAGTGCATAATTGCAGGTTTCATCCAAGTTCATTAAGTAGAAAATATAATTTCAAATTAATAACTCCATGAATCGGCATTTAATTATTATTGTCTTTCTTGAATCCTATGGACATCCAATTTATTGTTTGCAACAATATCTACTTGTTAGCTTTCGACAGTCAGTATATAACGAAGCATTAAAGCAAAGTAGAAGTCAACTGTCTTCCTTCAATTACCATAGTCAATGGGACATAAAGTGATTTGCATGCTGCAAGATTGTATTCCTTGGATTTGCACCCGAGGAATCAAGTAAATCTGTAAGCTCCCACTGCCACAGCTCATTAATTGCGCCACACGTTAATGGACATATTGTATAAGCATGATTGCGTTGAGTATTTGCATTTATTTGGGCTGGCTTCGTTAAGCCGGGCAGACGGCAGATGAATATTCCACCGATATTTGCGGAGGAAACGACCGATCTACTTAAGCGCAGGAAACATTTACTGCGGAAAATTAGAGCTCACGAGCGATTTTTACAACGAAACGAAGTTAAAAGCTGGGTGATGTCAAATTGTTTTCGTGAACCTTGTTTTGGCGGTGTTAGTCAAATAAAACCATTAAATGAAGTATGGCAATAACATCGGTGGTAGTGTAAGAAAAAAAAATGTAATTGACAATTTGTAAGTGCCCCCGTAGGCCTATACAAAATAAAGACATTTCATTTCATTTCATTTCATTTCATCCTGGTACATATGACTCCAACTTAACAGCGTGATAGTCTTTTAAAACGATCAGTACTATATTGATTATTACAAACATATTACGATGCTGATAAGGTAGTGAGATATCGGATTCTGTGAGAGGTTATACGTAAAGAAGTCTACAATCTGAGTATCGAATCTGGATAGCGTATGTGCCTACTCTTTAGTATCGCATATAAAATCTGTGACACGCGCGAGCATTACATATTACTTATCAGACTATATCAGAATCGATATCGATACGAGCAATATCAGGCAACTTTGTCGGATATCAAAATCTACATTGATACACGTGAAAGGTTAACAGCACAGCATATCTTAAATTTATTCATTTTTTGAGCATAATTAACTTATTATTAATATTTATTCATGTCATTATTAATTCGAATATCAACTACTTTTTGTCGAATAGATTAGTAAAAAAAAATAAGCAAAAAACACAACCGAGTTCCGTGCCACGTAAAAGTAAAAAATAATTTAAATACATGTTCGTTAAGAGCATACGCAGTTCTTAGTACATAGTCCCGAAGTCGGCGTTCACCATATTTCGCTGGATCACGACGAAACTACATGTGTCCTATATGAGCGCAAAATTTGAATCCGCGGCTCACACCACAGATTGATGCAAAATTATGTGCGTTTTAGAAATTATCTGCTTATATTTTTCACATTAAACATTGTAAGGTAACCTACACACATTATATAAAAAATATCAAATATGTATAAAGTCTACCACCAATTGAATTTGAATCTCGGATCCTCGAGGCCAGTTTGAACCATTTGGTTATCGCTGCTCAGTTATAACTAACGTAAAGTGTTAATTATTATTTCCGTAATTTAACTGGTTAAATATTATATTTCTACTACGTTTCTCAATAATCATTAAAATAAAAGTATATAATAATAAGGTTTTATCAGGCTGCTAATAAGAATAAATAATAAGCACAGCTATTTAGCGCGATATAAAAATTCCTCGCTATCGAGTTTCAGTCTCGTAATAGTCATAACAGTTTGTTCTGATTGCCCCTCGCGCTACACGAAGAGCAGATATTCAATTAAATGTAAGTTGCATCAGTAGCTGGAAGTTTGATTTGATATTTCTACCCAAATGCGTCAAAAGGCCGGTAATATTTATCAAGCGTATATTTGCATGTATATCCAATTCGTTAGCACGCGCTTTAATGACTAGACGGATTGTAAAACATGACGTACTTGTGTTATCATCCAGTTGTCAGAGTTACCTTTTTCCGATTACGTGAGGCAAGTTAAAGATACTCGATGCGTTGGGAGCAACGCCTGGTGAAATTTGAAATTTGAAATGTCTTTATTTTGTATAGGCCTACGGGGGCACTTACAAATTGTCAGTTACATTTTTTTTCTACCACCACTACCACCGGATCGAAATACGACCTCAACTGAGAAGATCCAGCAAGAAACTCAGCGGGTTTGTCTTTTTTTCTTATTTATATTCATTGTTTTTTAATATTATTACAATCAAGTATTTTTACATGGTAGTGAAAGTTAGCTCCAGTATCTTGCCTTACAGTTCAGTAAAAGAGAGCCCTGTGGATCTTACAACACTAAAACCTCCCCGGTTGCCGTCCTCGGCGCTTCGAATAGGACTCCGGTGTCTTCGGAGAAACGCAGCCGGAGTCCTTTGATCACGTTGCCCCATCAGACTTATGGTTAAAGATCATTTATTCTCAAAAGAATTGTTTACAATTCACTTATATGAGAACTTAAGATTAATAAAAACATTCATAAGTAATGAGCATGAGGGTAGACTACAAATAATATTTTGATTTTGCTACTTGTTAACAACACTGGGACGGCGGTATAGGTGGAATCTGTTAACAAAAGATAACGTAGCGATAGTGTCGGCTAGATCCTAGACTTCACCCTAGTGAGCAGGTGGCCCCATCGCACCGTGTGGGTCTTTACAATGGTATACGACCACACATACCGACGTCCTTCCGTCCGTCCAAGGTCGCTTGGCTTAAACATAAGAGCTCCCACTCTCACACGCGAGGTGGAAAGCCCCGTTTTAATCGCCTCTTACGACATTATACTGATCCCGGAATCACACATTATTTGTAAAAATAGCACTAGCGAAGAAAAAAGAGGCATTTTATGATATGGAAATCAAATAGTAGCTAGTAAAATTTTAAGACTTTTTTGTTGATGCAAAATTTTAAAACCCGTTAATTTAAAATGAATTAATATAAAAACCAAAAACCTAACTGCTTAAACTAAACACACGTATCATAAAAATCAATAAATATCTACTTATATCTGCTCCTAAGGTCTACCTCCTGGGCTGTAACTTCTGAGCTGTAGCTCCGTCGTCAGTCTGAAACAAGTCGCTGTTATACTCTTTATTGTACCTTATCGCAGGTACAATAAACACATGTTTAAAAAACTCACCGGTTTATTTTTCTTGCGATTATTTAATAACTATTTTAACGCAAAGTTCTTAGCTGTACTTTAAACATTACTTAATATTGTCAAGTATCATCCGTAGAATTACTTTTGAGCTTCGTTACATTTATACGATATTAATGTAAAATCTACACGCTACTTGACCTACCCCTTTAAACGTACTCTCTGCCAGTCATTGAACATTAGAGTTAAAGTTGGGTATAGAACCCTTGTGCTATACTATACACCAAAAAACATACAGGTCAACTCTGTACAAAGCACTAAAGTCTATAGCAGTTTACCTAATAAATTACGGCGGCATGCGACCACCGTTCTTCCCGGGATCGCCTGGTTAGACGGTTCAAGCTCCCACTCTAGCCGCCCGCAATCCCTCTCCCGCAGTCACCTCTTACGACAGGCTGGGGATACCGTAGCCCTATTCTGATCCCGGGACTACAGAGACGGATTATAGTTATACTTATAAGGCAGATAACGATAAAGCAGAAAGACTTACTTAAGACAGCAGTTTTTTAGCGTTTTAGCTAAAACAATGGTGTAATTGTTGCATCGTACGAAATATGTTTACGTTTTATACGTTGGTATATTTCGAATGCTGTTGTCGTGTTTGTTTATTTTTTTATAAAGTTTAGCAACTTCACATAGAAAATAATTTCTATCGGAAGTCAATCACAGATGCGTTGTTATCTCCCGAGGTCTAAGAAGTTCACCTCAAATAAAATTGTGCTGGCAATCAATTTTTTCCATCGAAACACAAGAACTGCTTTACGTTTGAAATAAGCTTGTATGAGTATTTTACATATATGTGTAAAATTAATCAAACGAATATGTGAACAATCATTTATTTTGATAAATATTGATCCATTAGTTCCTATCCGCCAGTGAATCGCCTCTAGTCTCTTAATGCTTTACTCCTTTTTAATGTACATAAGAAAATAGATTTTACATTCCGTTTCACGGACTGTGGTCTTGGCGAAAAACAATATTTCTCAACCGTTTTGTGTAGCGAGATACAAAAATTCGCAGCTATTAAGCCCCCGTCCAATAGACGTAACCGTTTGTTTTGATTGCCCTTTACGTTACGGGAGGAGCAGATGGCCAATTTAATGCGGCAACCGTCTAGTTTTCGATTCATTTTAGGTTATAACATTTCCTTCGGTATTTCGCGTAACACTTCAGTTGACAATATTACTGGTATGTTTCGTTTATTTATCAGTAGGTTTTGATTTTCTTTTGGGTCAATGGATAATACCATATTTGGATAAACTATAATGGGAATGAACATACTTATACATTTACGTACAATATAAGTAGATAAGATAAGTGACAAAGACATTTAGATAAAATGAAGTATTTTGGAATATCTTAGTCCTTAAAAGTGGCAGCCACGAAACTGTGGCTGGTCAAAAGTAGAAATTTCATCAAATCCTGGGTTTCTGTTTATAGCAACTAAAAAACCAACTCCCGCTCCTCCGAAAGCTGTAAAACCCAATGAAGACAAAGCCCCACTTTCTCTTGTTCTTGTCTCTGGATAAATTATTTTCATAGAATAAATATTGTTCTCCATCATTTTAGTTTATATCATTATATTAATACGTGAAGCAAAAATTTGTGACGGATTTTTAAGTAATATGCCGCGGACGGATTAGTATGAAATTTTGCACGGTTATAGTGGACGTAGAGAAGGAGTGCAGAATGTTAATATTTTTTTCAAATAATGCATTTTTCATACATAAAATCAACTAAAAACACATTACACACACTGCCTTGCATTTGTCACAAACACATATGTACTTAGTAAATGAAAATGAAAAGACACAACGTCAAGAATGTCAGATGACATTTGATTTTTAATTTAAATTACGGTCGAATTTCGGCCGATGCTACGGGTGACTAGTATTTTTTAAAGTCCAATAATTTATTTCTAGCCACAAGTACACGGACAACTGGTTGCAGAAATATGTTCATGCAAGTAATTTTTTAGAAACGGGAAACTCTTTATTCTATTTTTTATAAGGTGGGCGGAAGAAACGAGCATGTAGTCCGCCTTACATGTAGTGAGTAAGCACTGTCGCGCAAGTACATAGGTAACTTTATGTAAAGAAAGGTTTCTAATGGAAGTCTTGCATTTAAGCGTTCCTTCTTCCGAGAACTGAGATCGTCGTTAGATACAAATGTGAACTGGCAATCGCACCCCTCCACCATAATGATAGAACTGCTAAAACTGGATTGCATGTAGTAAACTTTTAGGTATGTAATTTAAAATACTTAACAGTTTATAACGAACATATTTTGTGTACATTTAAGCTAGCTTCTAGTGCATTGGCTACGTAACCAAAATTTAAATGGCCTTAGGCCATCATTACTTGGCTAACATTGCATAGACCGTCCATTTGCCAACGTGTACATGCAAATAGATCATTCAGATCAGGTTCTAGTAAATAGTTAACTTAAAACCCACAAATAAAACATAAATCATCATCAGGAATAATGCATTTCTGTCCTATGGCTGGTAATATTTGCCATGTTAAACGATAAAAACCATAAACGTTTGACGACTCGCCTAGCGGAGCGGTTATAATGTCAGTCTGACACACAGTGGGTTACGGGTTCGATTTCCCGCCAGACAGGTATCTGCAAGATTAGTTTAGATTCTTGTTAGAAGTCTGGGTGTTTGTCTTTGTGTGCCCATGGCACCTACCACATACATCGTAATGTATGGGCGGAAACGTAACGAAGGATTGTTTTGAGTAAACGTAACGAGCTCTTATTAAGAGCGCTGACAGAGTAGATTGGTAGACTATAAGCCATGCCTTAAGACATGCCTACTTTTTATTTATATTACTGCTTTTAAGAAACTAAAAATATTGCTCCGTTGTATCCTCTTTGCAAAAGAAATATTATGCATTATGGTCATATGCGTTTTCGTTATGTAAAAGCCTCCTACCCAGCTCTGAAATATAAACTTTGATTTCATTTTTGTAATATAGTCACATAAAATGTACCTATATATTTAAAGAAGTGAAGTAGCAAACGAACATACAAACCATCTGATAGTGGGCACTGCCCTCCATAGACATCTTCGCAAACTTCATATAGAACAGGGGTTTAATCCGAAGTCAATAACAAATATGTTTCTATTCCAAAGATCTTAGGAAGAAGAAGAAGTTTACAGAAGCGAAAACAAACAAATACACTAAACTTTTTGAAATAAAAAGTAACTTAACTTTATAGTAAAAGTGATACAATACAACGACAACAGTAACAGATTGCAGTAGACAATGAAGCATTGTAGCAACAGTATGTTATTCAAGTTGTATCCAGCAAGACGCGGTGTGAACGCGAAGTTTGCAAAGCGTAGAAACTTCTTCCTTAAACTAAATATAAATACATCTCCCGAAGCGAGTTTCATGCATAAAATTATCAGAGTTGCCTGCACGAGACATACGCCTACCTGCCGATAGGCAAACTTAAGACGCGAGCTGTAGCGGGTTAATCAGTTATATCTTTTGTCTCAAAATATCCAAGCAAACATGCATGCAGCCCACCTGATGGTAGGTGGCAATGGCATATGTAATCAACTCCAGGGAAATCAGATTCTCCAAGCATGGTCTTTTCAACTAAACATTTCATTATTATAATGATTATTCCACGTGTTCCGCGCGGATAAATAATAAACGGATATACAAATTTTATTATTGCTACAATAGTTTCTCATTTCTGCTAGTAACGTTTACAATCAACGAAGGAATTGAAATGCCTTGATTTATTACTTTTGCATAATGAACTCTCCTATAACTTGGGCCACACCAAAAGCCGCGCTTTGAGCGTGTGCCTGTATAAGCGAATCTATTCAGGTTTTCGACTTGTTGATATTGAAATGAACCCGAAATTAATATGTATGTCGCGCAGACAATCGGGTGCCAATGTTTGTTCAAAGTTTCAATTGTTATGCTTAGTGGGGATCGCATGATGTATTCGTCGCTAAATTGCCAACTTCTAACCCTTATAACGTCTAGAATAAGGTTTATGATCGCGTAACCGACACATATTTAAATTATTACTGTGCGTGAGGATCGAACTATTGCATACATTATGGTCTTATACTCGCAAGCTTAAGGTCCAAATTCAGGTTGATAATAGAATTCAGGCCAGTTTGCATGATAATAAATTAGTTTAATGATCAAAATACTAAAATTTATCTAGCATGAACTGATCACGAAGCGTTCACACATACTAATCTCATAGGTAATAAAAGTTTTTTAGTGCAATACATACAAAATAATAATTTTAAAATATTATAATATCAAATATGAATGAAGATAAAATGTAGGCAAAAAGGTGGTAGAACTCTGTGGTTCGTTTCAGTTAGAACTACTGCTACTCTTACTTCCTTCCTAGTAATAGAACTGTTATCCGGTTGTTGGAGACATCGGAACTTAGCCGTTCGGGTTAAAGTCTGCGGCTAACCTCGAAAAAGATTGATTTTATATGTGTTTAATTACAGATATCCATGTGCGACAGTAGCAAAGACAATATATGTCATTTTCACATCGTTAAGTGTTTTTACACGCTCTGGAGTCTTTTACATTTTAAACTGTGTTTTTATTCAAGAAACTTCAAATTTGATGCAGACGACACGATAAACTCGATTCGGAAAGTGGCAAATAATAACGGAAGTTGCTTCCAATAAGGCGCTCATGATTTTTAAATCCATTTTGTGAAGGTAATTCTCACTGGAAATTTCTCAGATGGTAGCCTAACTCATCAATAACCGGCCAAGTGCGATCACAATCTTATATTAAAAAGCTTTCAGTCATCGTTGGATACGAGTCAGAATATTTGTTTAATACCAACTAAAAGCAAATTACCTACTACTAAATAAATGCTTGTTAAACATAAGTTTTTTTTATTTTATTTATTAACAACTTTGACTCCACAGACGGATCGTCCGTGCCTTTTTGTAGTTTGTTTTTATTTCTGCCTTTATCGGATTGTCACAGCTCCACTATGAGCCTTCGCCGTCGACATCGCCCTCAACTAGGTAACAGTGTAAGTTGCCCCCCAGTTGTGTGCGGTGGCTGCAGCGGCGGCTTTACAGAAAACCTTACCTAAGCTTACTATGTAGGACCTTTTTTTTTCTTTTTTTTTGTTAAATTAAATATAAGTTAAAAACAACAAACATGACGAATATTAAATGTATCAGGTATACTCAGGTGTTATTTATACCCTTGCTAATCATATACTCATTAGTCTCTTAACAGAGTAACGTAATGGGAACAAGGAGCAATTTCCGGTCTAGTTAGCTCATACGCCCTCAAATAACATTTATAACAAAAAAAAATTTTAAACAAAAAATACAACCGACTTCCATGCCACATAAAAGTAAAAAATAATTTAAATACATGTTGGTTTAGAGCAAACACAGTTCTTAGTCCATAGTCCCGAAGTCGGCGCTTACCATATTTTGCTGGATCATGACGAAACTACATGTATCTTATATGAGCGCCGACTTCGGGACTATGTACTAAGAACTGTGTTTGCTCTAAACCAACATGTATTTAAATTATTTTTTACTTTTATGTGGCATGGAAGTCGGTTGTATTTTTTGTTTAAAATTTTTTTTTTCACGCTTTTCAGTCACGATAAAATCAGTTATGGCTGTTGCTAGTCGTCCGCTAACCGGATGAATAAAATTAATTATTCGTCCGATTTTCGGATGAATAAAATTATGTGCTGACGTCATCATATAAAATAGACTTCTTTGACACAACCGGTCGGGGGCGCTACCGCGCCCCCTCCCTTAGATTCTGAATTGGAAAAATCTGTTCGAACCTAACCTAACCGAATAAAACAACTTTTTCTGAGTAAACATTTATTTAAAGAATAGACCTATAATTATCAATATTTAAAGTAGAAAAAGTAATATAAACCTTATAACTAAGAGTATAATTCAACTGATACTGATAAAAATAACCCATCCAATTTAAAAAGGTTGGTAGTACTCTTGCATCTTTCAGGTAATTGTATTCAAAGTGGAATTTTTGATCATAATTATATCCTCTCCGAAACTCATTGTTGGTATTGTGAACAACAACATTATGTATACGTAAGCACAATATGGCCGATGCCTACGGTTTAAACTTGAAGGACCCCAGCATTATCAGGGTTGAGGAGTTGAAGGTCAAAATTATCATGTCATATCTTTGCTTAGTAATCTCATTACATATAAGTAAGCACCATATGGCCGATGCTTATGGTTTAAACTTGCAGTGCCCTGCATCATCAGGGTTGAGGTGTTGAAGGTCAATTTTCTTATCATACGTCTTTGCTTTGTAAATATATTACATATCCATAAGTATCAAATGGCCAACGCCTATGGTTTAAGCCTGAAGTACCCCTGCATCATCAGGGCCGAAGAGTTGAAGGTCAAAATTATCATGTCATATCTTTTTTATGTAATCTCATCGCATGCACGTAAGCAACAGATCCCCAACTTCTATGGCTTGGGCTTACAGTACCCTGCATCATCAGGGTTGAGGAGTTGAAGGTCAACTTTTTTATCATACGTCTTCGCTTTGTAAATATATTACATACCCATAAGCATCAAATGGCCAACGCCTATAGTTTAAGCCTGAAGTACCCCTGCATCATCAGAGTTGAGAAGTTGAAGGTCAAATTTTTCATCTTATATCTTTGCTTAGTAATCTTATCAGATATACGTAGCGATCATGTAGCTAACGCCTATAGTTTAAGCTTGAAGCACCCCAGCATCATCAGGATTGAGGAGTTGAAGGTCCAATTTTCCACCGTATACAACCATTTTTCTAATGTTTTACCTTACATTTTTTTAAATATCATTTTGAATGCGTAAGATTGAAATAGCTAAGTTTTATGGCTTAGGCATTCAATACCCCTGCATCATCAGGATTGAGGAGTTGAAGGTCCAATTTTTCGTCGTATACCTTTGCTTAGCAATGTTATTACAAATCCGTGAGCAACAAATGTCTAACGTGTATGGTTTAAGCCTGCAGTACCCCTGCATCATCAGGGTTGAGGAGTTGAAGGTCAAATTTGTCATCGTACATCTTTGCCTTGCTATCTTATTATATATCCGTAAGCACTAAATGGCCATCACCTACGGCTTGGGCTTACAGCACCCTGCATCATCAGGGTTGAGGAGTTGAAGGTCATTTTTTTTATAATATGTCTTTGCTTAGTATTGTTATAACATACCCATAAGCACCAAATGGTCAACCCCAATGGTTTAGGCTTGAGGCACCCCTGCATCATCAGGATTGAGGAGTTGAAGGTCAAATTTTCATCACATGTCTCTGCTTAGTAGTCTTGTTACATATATGTAAGCACCAAATAGCTAATGTTATAGTTTAGGATAGCTGTAACCCTGCATCATCAGGATCGAAGAGTTGAAGGTCAAATTTTTCGTCAACCTATATAAGCACAGATATATAATACATATTCCAAGTTTCATAAGAATCGATTCGGCAGAAGCCGAGTTATCTCAAATTATCTAAAAAACTTGAGGAGTGGTGGTGGTTTCCACCCCATAACTCAAAGAGTTAAGCATCACAGCATACCCATGTCCAAGAGAAAAAGTTGCGTGACGAAATTTCCTATCAAATGAAAGAAAGAAAATGAAAATCGGTTTATAAACACCCAAGTTATTCAAGATTTTAAGAAACCCACATTTTCCAATTTTCCGGGAAAACCGCCGGAAGGTTTTCATTTTCCTCAATATGGGACTGCCTGTGAAACTAGTCGCATACAATGTCGTATGAATCGTGTCGGTAGGTTGACGATTTCTAGCCATTTCGCCCGAACATACATAAAAAAAAAAAAAAAAAAAAAAAAAAAAAAAAAAATATACGTGACGAATAGATAACCTCTTTCCTTTGGGAAGTCGGTTAAAAATAAACATAGCATACGAGTAGATAACATACCGTACAAATGCGAAATATCTAAGAATTGACTAAGCTGTAAAAAGAGTTATAGACTTTTTATGGGTGTTCTGGTAACCTACAATGAAAAAAAGTATATATAGTTACTATTTATTTCAAAATTTTGAATTTGTCCGTTTTTATCCGACTTCCAAAAAGGAGGAGGTTATCAATTCGTCTGTATTTTTTTTTATATTTGTTACTTGATTTCTCCGGACTGGTTGACAGATATGGATGATTTTTTTTTCATTTGAAAGGTAGTGCGTGTCATGGGGCTCCATTTTTTTTAGTTCACTTTTGACATTGGCATCCATCCATAAGAAAAGCGCATAAGTCTAAAATTTGCACTAACGATATGCGCGATAAAGGGACCAATAACTCAATTTCCCGCCAACCCATTTCGATGATTTTTCTTTTATTTGAAATCATTTACTTCAAGGGTACTCTGATGAGAGTTTGATAAGGTTCTGATCATAGGATTCATAACAAAGTAATAGAACTCTTCAACTCTTTGAAGCAAATTAACGAAATCAGCGATACTCGGCAAAACCTAAGCTGTAGGAGTCCAATTGGGTAGAATGTAGAATGAAATTATTAAGCAGATATTTACTAAAAAAAAATGATCTTCAACTCTTCAATCCTGATGATGCAGGGGTACTGTTAGCCTGAACCGTAGAAGTAAGTCAATTTGTTTTTATGGATATATAAACATATTCATGGGATGGAATACAATAAACAAATACATGGGACAAAAATTTGACCTTCAACTCCTCAACCCTGATGATGCCAGGGTACTTCAAGGCTACACCATAGGAGTTGGCCATTTGGTGCTTTCGGGTATGTAATATAATTACTAAGCAAAAACACAAGATGAAAATTTTGACCTTCAACTCCTCAACCCTGATGATGCAGGATACTGCTAGCCTAAACTAAACTATAGGAGTTGGCCATTTGATGCTTTCGGGTATGTAATAAAATAATTGAACCAAGACACATGATGAAAATTTTGACCTTTAACTCCTCAGCCCTAGTGATGCAGAGTACTGCAAGCCCAAGCTATGGAAGTTGGCTCTCAGGTGCTTACGTATATGTAATAAGAATACTAAGCAAAGTCACGAGATGATTTTTTTCCTTCAACTCTGATGATGCGGGATAGTGCAAGCCTAAATTAAAAAAGGTAGTCACATAGTGCTTACAGTTGTTATTTAGTTGAGAATATTGACTGCTCATTAAACTGAAATGTGAATAATAAACTAACCTTCAATTCATCAACCCTGATAATCTAAGTACGCAACCTACTTAAGCCGTATGAGTTTGGTACTTATTGATAACAATACATTACAACCCGTTTCTGAGAGGACACAATGATGTAAAGTGTCACTTTGAATACCTAAATCCTGAAAATACAGGAGTATTGTCATGTTATTGCTAAGAGTTGTATTTAGGTGTAACTTTTTAATCAGGATAATCTAACCCGGGTTATGTTGGAACATAAAAAAAACATAAAAAATAAGCTCGCAGGGCGCGGAATCGCCCTGCGAGCGGGTACGTCCTGTTCGTATGAATTGTAAAAGTATTTTATGTTTAATGAATGTGCATATGTAGATGCACGAAGAAAATTTAATAACTTTATTTAAATACATATATCACCATATAGTCACTAAAAAGCGTGAAATATAAACTTTTTAACCAAAAATATCTACCGACTTCCATGTCACAAAAAAGTAAAAAATAATTAATTTTGGTTTACAACATACTCAGTACGTAGTACATGGTTCTGAAGTCGGCGATGATATAAGACAAAATTTCATCACCGTCATCCAGTGAAATACGTTGAGCGCCGACTTCGGAACTATGTACTAAGTACTGAGTATGTTCTAAACCAAAATTAATAATTTAATCTTTTTAACTTTTTTGTGACATGGATATTTTTGTTAAAAAGTTTTTATAAGTTTATATTATTGGTAATTTCTGTCTGTACTCTGTAACTTTGAAGACACCGATGAAAATATCTATACAATATAAGGTATTCGCGGCAAAAAAATAGTAGTAGTCCGCACAAGCAAATTCTACGCTTCCTGTGTCGCGCACACAGGTTTCGGTTCAGGTTTCGGTTTAGGTTCAGGTTCAGGTTCAGGTTCAGGTTTCTTTGAGTAGGTACTGCTGGTCATTCACGGTATGTTTATTCGCCTATGTAATCCTCGCGAAGAAGAAACTAATACTGAACCTAATTTGCCTCTTGATTTCCAGCCTATCCTTCAAGATTATATACATCACATACCTGTGTTCATCACAGTGTGTGTGGACAGTAATGGGTTGACGACGACGACTTTTCTAATCATCTGTCAGTTCTTAAGAAGTCTATTAGACATAATAATGATCTCCTTAAAAAGAGGGATTTCCCTGGTCTGATGGTATGTTGACGTTATAAATCGTTAAATAATATCACCGGAAGACTGCGTACAAAATGTCTATATATTGTTCTACTTCTCTAAAACCTCTTCGTATATCATTTTTGGTACAAAATCAAACGGTCAAGCGAATATGCAATGTGCCTGATAGTAGGTGCTCACTGCGGCCAATAGAGGTCTTAAATTGACAACGAAACTCAATTTTTAATCTCAGGCCGAGCTGAAGTTCTGCATAGCACACATTCAAACCAAAATATGGCGCTCCATTACACTGATGATAATAATATAAAATAGAAACAGGGCATGTCGCTGTTCAATGTAAAGATATAAGCTCCTGCTTTTTTTTTAAGTGGGTAATCCTCATGGATACCCAGCCACCCGGGGCGGCAGCTGGGTTATGCCGGACTCTTACCGGGTAACCCCCACTATGTTTTCTCCTCGCACCGTACGGCGGGAACACGGGTAAGCTTTCGCAGTCATCCGCGAACCCGCCGGTGTCTGGCCGCTTCTGCAGCTCCTCCCCGCTTGGAGCATAAAGCGGGGATCTTTCCAATAGCAAGGCGCATCCCTACAGGCGTCGACCTCCCACACCCAGCGGCGGATCCGTTTTTTGGTTCCGCCGCAAACCACCAAGCGGCCGCAGAGGACAGGGAGGACGGCAACGACACACCGCATCTCCTCTTCCTCTGCGGCCCCACCGCAAACGCATCAGACGGTGCGCCCCCGTTCGGTCGCGGGAGATAGGGTGCACGGCAACGACACACCGAGACACCTCTCCTCCCGCGACCCCTCCTGGCTGCAGAGGCCAGAAAACACCGACCTCCACAGCCCCCTCGGATGCATCCGGAGCGGGTCCTCAGCCAAGCCCGCTCGGAGCGTCCCCTCCCTGGGATCCCTCTTGGCTTCACCGCGGCGCCCCCAGCCACGGTTACTGAGCCCCCTTACCACGACAAGGTGGAGATCACTTCGAGGGGGACATAGGCTCCTGCTGCCTAAATAATGTAATATCATATTATACGCTAAACTTTATGCATTTCAAAATATCAACAGCATTTGTGAAAATGTAAATGGCGGAACAATTTCCCGCGCTTCGCTTTTCGAGTATCAACAGACTGAGGTCTCTTATATCCGGCTGTTGATTACATCTTGAAACGAATTTCTTGGTTGCGTGTTGTTTAAATTTTAGATATGAGACGTACACGTATCGAATAATTCGATCACATGAAGCCATAGTGAATAAAAATAAATTTATAGGTAGTAAAACTCCTTGTGGTTCGACAGCGGAAGCACCGTGTCGCCTATCTTTTAGCAGCCTAATAACCTCTGCTGTATTCTCAAGGTGGTAGAACCAGTGTAGGTCGACCGGGGAAATACCATCGTCACACCTATTTCTAGCGTGAAGCATTTCTTGCGTTTCAATGGAAGGGTTTATCTTATTGAGGTAGCAAACAAGCATGCAGTCCACCAGATGGTAAGTGGTCACTGCCGCCCATGGACTATGATGGTCGCCTCATGTGAAAGTGTACCGGCAACCACGCACTTCCATCGAAACGCAAGAATTGCTGCGCGCTAGAAATAAGTACGGCAGTGGAACCTCCCCCACCACCTGACACACCTTTAATAAGTCTTCTCCCCTCCCATCATTAAAAAAAGAGATGGAAGAGTGTAGTTGCCAACACACTTTTATGTGAGGCGACCATCGTAGTCCTCGGGTAAAAACGCATCTATGACTTCAAATATTCTATAATAAATTAATTGCTTACAGATGTCCATGGGCGACAATTACTTCTTAGAGATTGATTGCATGCTTTCAGTTAATTAAATAAATTATATATATAGATAAATTTAATTAAAGTCATGATTATAATATGCTTAATTTATGATTAATAAATAATATAACATCGTGTGCATAAATAATTCCCCTTAATTGAAGTTAAAGTGAACGGTATAAGATTGCAAACATTCTGGTGTCCCATTTCACTGTGTCCCAAATACAGGAAAAAATTATCTTAAATGTAAAACACTAGGCCCTAAACTAAACAACTCATAACCTATTTCAATCCGTGTCTGCTTCAAAGAAACAAATTTCAATAAACGTTTAGGCGCTCTTGACTTGTATTACGCGAAAATCCATCAAAATTGAAGATTACATGTACAAATTCTTAACCCTTTCAAACGTGTAGATATAAAAGGGGTAAGAATTTGATTTGTCTCCGGGGACTAATCTACTGAGCGAAATCGATGTACTAACCATTTACAACCCTCCAACACCCTAAAATTCCATCACTCATCCATCAGGAGGTAATCGGTTCGATTTTCCTCATGACAGCCCAATCAGTTCCGATCTGACAACTGAGTGGTTTGATATGACGGGTGAGTGTTAAGGGCCTGTAGTGGTGGATTGAGATGAATCAGGGTGAATCAAGGCCTTTAGACAAACATTCCAAGGATTTCATAACAATATTAAGAAGCTTAAATAAAAATCTATAATGAAACTAAATAAACATCGGCCCAAGGGAACTCTTAAAAATAGTTATTTAAATTTTTTTTCTTACAGTATTATCGGAGCGACACACATCCTTATCTGAGAGCGTAGCGGTTTTGTCTATTTTCTTTGCTTTTTTATCTCATTAAAGTAGCAAATGAGCATGCAGTACATCTGATTTCAGTGGTTCACGAACGCTCGTGAAGATCTGCAAGCAACTCCATATAGAACAGGGGTTCTGTCTGAAGTCAAACATTGATGCGTTGCTACTCCTGAGGGCTGACGTGGTCGCCTTTGTCTAAAGGTGAGCTGGCAACATCGCTCATCTACTAGAACGCTTCCCTTCACTTTCTTGCTTCACGCTAGAAATATGAGTACCTAAGTGTTGCATGGTATCTGCGGATGAACTGAGACGTTTCTACAACCTAGTGGCTATATGTATATATATATATATATGTATATAACTCTTTATATATATTGTAATTAATTGAATGCAATTAATCCTGTAATTTACATTTTATAGAGTTCTTAAATTTACTAATTCTATTATTAAATATGACTTACCCAGATTGCTCTTAGTCGGGCGTGTGACAAATGGCTGATATTTGGATGTTCTAGGTGCTTTCAATGGAGCATTTAATGTTACTCTATGTAATAATTCAGGGCAATCTATATAACCAGTTAATTTTTTTGAACAGAAAAACAAGGTCAAGTAGTTCCCTGCGATTCTTGAAGGTGTTTAGTTTAAAATATGTAAGTAATTGTTGATATGATTTCGTTGTCGATACGTTTCCCTAGGTTATTCTGGTAGCATAAGTGCCAAAGAAACCGTTTTTGAATATTTTCTATTCTTTTTATGTAAGTTGCGTAACGGGGATTCCACACTTGGCTGCAGTATTCAAGACCCCTTTTGATTAAGCTGTTGAATAAATAATTTTAATTGACACATATGCAGTTAGTGATGAAGTCAGTTCTATTAATATTTAGTTTTTTTTTTTAATACGAAAGCATAAAATACGTTAATTGATAATGTTAATTAAGAAACTTATTTCATATTCTATGTACCTTACGTAAGGCTACTTTTTACCTTGGAAATATGAACGGTACCCGTGGGATAGGTTTCCTTTCGTTTTTCGCAGAGCAAAGGATCGACATATTTTTATAGTGATAGTTTAGGGGTCAGATAGTGACAAAAACTTTTTTTAATCCCAGATAAATGTACAGTTCCTATGGGTTAGCTCATCAATTGTGTCATACCGTAGGCTATAAAATATCGAGGCGCGTTACATAAATAGTGAAGTAGCGTCACTACGACTACATTTACCTCTTCTCAACTTCTAAACGTCGACGAATAGTAAACATAAACACTCTCATATCAGTAGATAGATCTCTGACCCGCGCATGTAAGCTGTCGATTTTGTCTAGTTGTGCACTTTCGGACCGCAGGCGTCATGTTTAAAAATCATACAACTTATGTCACTATGCAAACTGCATCGATTCCAATAAATATGTCATATGTTATAATCCGTCAAACTGTTTGGTCTGTAACGAGTGCCAAAGAAGGTGGTTATACATTATCTTCCTTCTGACGCATTCGGGTCAAAACAAAAATTACCTACAAACTGAGACGTTTCTACAACCTAGTCGAAATAGCCACTAGGTTGTAGAAACGTCTCAGTTCATCCGCAGATACCATGCAACACTTAGGTACTCATATTTCTAGCGTGAAGCAAGAAAGTGAAGGGAAGCGTTCTAGTAGATGAGCGATGTTGCCAGCTCACCTTTAGACAAAGGCGACCACGTCAGCCCTCAGGAGTAGCAACGCATCAATGTTTGACTTCAGACAGAACCCCTGTTCTATATGGAGTTGCTTGCAGATCTTCACGAGCGTTCGTGAACCACTGAAATCAGATGTACTGCATGCTCATTTGCTACTTTAATGAGATAAAAAAGCAAAGAAAATAGACAAAACCGCTACGCTCTCAGATAAGGATGTGTGTCGCTCCGATAATACTGTAAGAAAAAAAATGTAAATAACTATTTTTAAGAGTTCCCTTGGGCCGATGTTTATTTAGTTTCATTATAGATTTTTATTTAAGCTTCTTAATATTGTTATGAAATCCTTGGAATGTTTGTCTAAAGGCCTTGATTCACCCTGATTCATCTCAATCCACCACTACAGGCCCTTAACACTCACCCGTCATATCAAACCACTCAGTTGTCAGATCGGAACTGATTGGGCTGTCATGAGGAAAATCGAACCGATTACCTCCTGATGGATGAGTGATGGAATTTTAGGGTGTTGGAGGGTTGTAAATGGTTAGTACATCGATTTCGCTCAGTAGATTAGTCCCCGGAGACAAATCAAATTCTTACCCCTTTTATATCTACACGTTTGAAAGGGTTAAGAATTTGTACATGTAATCTTCAATTTTGATGGATTTTCGCGTAATACAAGTCAAGAGCGCCTAAACGTTTATTGAAATTTGTTTCTTTGAAGCAGACACGGATTGAAATAGGTTATGAGTTGTTTAGTTTAGGGCCAAGTTAGGGCCAAGTGATTGAAGTAAGTCATATTTAATAATAGAATTAGTAAATTTAAGAACTCTATAATATAATATATATATATATATATATATATATATATAGACACACATACATACCACATTTACATATATACTATACGTATATATTATTATTGTACGTACAATATAATCTTAAGTATTTAAAATCGACCACGATGCATGCCGTGGTGGCCTGTTATTAAGACAGCATTTAATTTAAGCCTAATGTAGTTTTTAGTTTTAAGTTTTTAAGTGTAATGTATTGTCTTGTTGGCTGCCCTTTTTAAATAAATAGATACAATAAAATCAATAACTGTATATACGAGTACATGTGCGCTCATATTATTTTATACAAAATTTATCGCGAAATGTACACATTTAAGGTCCCCTCTCCTTGGCGTCTCATAAGAGATGTGCGTGCAGAACACAACTTCAGCGAAAGCCTCCCTCCGGCGTCCTGTGCATTTATTCATAAGTTTAGCTATATTTTACACAATTTACAAAACTTTGAATAAATTATATCGCGATGCCTCAAGAGTGCGAAAACGAAATGAGAATTCGATGTTGCCAGTGTCTATGGATAGTTTAGCCGATAATTTTCTTTTTTTAATAAGGCTAAGCAAATGCGATGCCAGTGGAGTGAGGAGGAGAATACTGCACTGTAAACTCAATTACATTACAGATCACCATTCATAAAATTAGAATCCGACTTCACTTGCAGATAAGCTGGTTTAATTGTCAATGATAGTTCTCAAACATTTATTTGTCACAAGTCGAACCGAATTTAGATTTTCAAACTTTATATTGTTACAAGAAATACTGACACAAAAATTGGAAAGAAAATAACAAGAGCGAAAATTGCGAACCTGTCGCAGCCCTAACCGCGACCTCCTACCATTTTACACAGATACCTATGTTACACAATTTCAAACTTTAGGCCTTTAGGATTAAGTGTTATTTGTGTTTCCTTTAAAATTTTGCGATCGTGTTTGCCGGAGCGTCTTGTTTTCAAGTCGTAAGTTGATTGAAACGCCGACATCTGATAATTGCTAATAGTTTTCTTGTTAGCGCCGAGTGGGAAGTTCGCAGACGGGTTCTTTTTAAGTTGGACTTGTCTTTGGAATTAAGTGTTTAATTGCTATGCTTCTAACATAATTTTTCGTTGAAATGGCAAAAATAGCATTATCAAGGGCTAGGAAATATTTTAAAGATAGTAAGATGTACATTGGTACAGTGGTGGGTTCAGCGACTCATCTCTCGCAGGACGCTGCCCTGCCCTGCTCGCTTAGTTTTTATGTTTTCTTTTATGTTCCAACCTAACCTAACCCATCCTATATATATAGGTACACCTAAATTCAACTCTAAGCAATAACATGACAATACTCCTGCATTTTCAGGATTTAGGAATTTAAAGTTACACTTTTCATCATTTTGTCTTCTCAGGAGCGGATTGTAATGTATTGTAATTAATAAATACCAAACTCATGCGGCTTAAGCAGGCTGCAACCTAGATTATCAGGTTAGAAGACTTGAAGTTTAATTTATTATTCACATATCAATTCAATAAAATGCCATTAAAATTATAACATTTTCGTAACTAAATAACATCCGAAAGCACTAAGTAACTACCTTTTATAATTTAAGCTAGCACTAACTACCCCATCATCAGGTATCATCAGGTAAGAATTGAAGGTACAAAAAATTATCCTGTGTCTTTGCTTAGTATTCATATTACATATACGTAAGCACCAGGTGGCCACCTTCCGTGGCTTAGGCTTGCAGTACCCTGCGTCATCAGGGTTGAGGAGTTGAAGATTGAAATTTTCATGTTATGTTTTTACTTAGAAATCTTATTACATACTCGTAAACACCAAATGACCAACTTCTATAATTTAGGTTTGAAGTACCCGTTCATCATCAGGATTGAAGAGTTGAAGGTCAGATTTTAGTCCTATGAATTTATTTAACAATTTTATGATGTATCCGTAAACATCAAATGACTAACTGTTAAAGTTCAGGCCAGCAGTACCCCTGGATCATCAGGATTGAGGAGTTGAAGGTTTTTTTTTTACAGTAAATATCTGCTTAGTAATCTTATTCTATATTCTACCCAATTGCTACAGCTTAGGTTCAGCTGAGAATCGCTAATTTTGTTAATTTGCTTCAAAGAGTTGAAGAGTTCCATTACATTATTATGGATCTCATGATCAGAACTTTATCAAACTCTCATCAGACTATCCCTGAAGTACGTCCTTTCTATCAAAAAAAAAAAAAACAATAAAATCGGTCGACGTTGTATTGAGTTATTCGTCCTTTTATGGCGCACATCGTTAATGCAAATTTAGGACTCATGCGCTTTTCTTATGGATGCCATTGTCAGAAGTGAACTAAAAAATGAGACATGACACGCATTCCCTTTCAAATAAAAAAAAACATTCAAATTGGTTCACCCAGTCCGGAGAAATCAGGTAACAAATATAAATAAAATATATAAAGTGGAATTGAGAACCTCCTCCTATTTGGAAGTCGGTTAACAAAAGTGTTGTAAGTGTAAGCTATAGCTTATGCTTATGTAACATTTTCATTTAAGTTAAGATTGCATTAATGTTTGCATTTGTGTATTCACCAAGCACACTCAATGGTATTATTGTACTACAATTATTAGTGAGCAAATCATCACTAAAAAGCGTGGAAAAATGTTTACTTCTAACATTTTCATACTTCTTTCGTTTTTAAGACTTCCTTACTACTAACAAGTAAAAAAATACAGTCGAATCGAGATACTCCTCCAGCCATTTTGAATTAGTAACAATATTGATTATATATAATCGCATTGTCATCAGAACTATACGCGTATTTCAAATTTCAGCTGAATCGGACACTGGGAAGTGTGTTCAATTCAAGTTGCAAGATTTGACCTAAACACACATACTTACCCACAAACATTGCAAGTTAAATAAAAGCTTTTAAAAAACATCATTGTGTACCCACTCTTGTGTAACATGAAATCTATCCACAGCACAATAGCATGTAAGCGAGATAGCCTTCTCGAGAGGAACAAGATTATCACGTCGGCGCTAAGTTTATTCTTTAACTTTATTTTCTCATTTTAACCCCTACTTACGTCATTGATGCTTTTAACATTAAGTAACGTGTATGTCAAAAGAAACAAAGAATACTCGAAAATCATACTTTATACTAATATTATAAAGGCGAAAGTTTGTGAGTGTGTATGTTTGTTCTTTACGTGTAAACCTCTGGAGCAATTTTTATAAAAATTGGTAGGGAGTTAGCTGATACTTTGAATTAACATATAGGCTACTTTTTACTATGGGAATATATCTTATTCCCCCGGGACAATCAATTTTTGTTAACGCGGACGAAGCTGCGGGGTTCAACTAGTATTTTATATCCTTTATAAAAATCTACCAAAATAATATTACTACTTACTAGTAACTTAACCATGTGACTTCAGGGAGCAAGAGCTATTTTGTCAGCACACTAAACCAAAAGTTTCTATCTGTCCCCTGACTTTTTTATTTCTCGCCATTTCGCGGGATAAACCACAGCAAAATACGCCGAACTCGAGTGAAACTCGCTTTGGAACAATTTTGGTGCCGCAAAAAAACGTTAAAAGCAAAGTTCACGTGTTAAGCGCTGTTTAAATGAGGTCTCCACCGTCGCGTTATTCTAGAGACTTGTATGGCGGATAGCTTCAGAAACTACACCAGATTTTTGATCACCTCTTTACCTCTAATATTAATAAGGGATAACGTAATCTGATTAAAGAATTTGCCCCGGTAATGAGCAGGGAACCCATTAATATGGCGCCTCGTGACTTGTTTTGATTGTATAATGTAAAGTTATTAGTACTAGTCACCCGTCGCATCGGTCGAAATTCGACCGTAATTTAAATTAAAAAACTAAACTTCATTTTGTCCGAAGTAGTACTTACAAATAGAGCACCCGTGCCCCTGGATCTTTTTCTGTTTAACCTTGGGAGGATGTACTCCGTGAGGCGGCTTCAGGCGGCCGAATTGTTCATTCAAAAGGAGGTTAAAGGAGGAGGAGAAAGTCAGGTACTATATTTACAATGGTCTCGTTAAGCCCCACATTGACTATCTCATTGAAATATGGGGCTTTACGGCGAAAACAAACCTAAATATACTACAAAGAGCTCAAAATAAGCTCATAAAAGTTCTATTCCACTACGATTACTTAACTCCCACTAACACACTCTACAACAAAACCAAATTGCTTAACATTAATCAAACATATATATATAGCACATGTATACTGATACGCAAAATTCTAACAAAAGACATACATACGCAAATTACATTTACAAAAAAGGCAGAAGTGCAGAAAAAACTACTTAGAAATGCTAATAATTTAGTACTACGAACACCTAGAACAAAAAATTACGGTAAAAAGAACCTTATGTATGAGGGAGCTCAATTATATAACAAACTCCCAAAAGACATTAAAAACTCACAATCCATTAAAACCTTTAAAAAGTTATTAAAGCATCACTTCATTTCCCTTAATAATTAATAAAACTTTAAATTGAATTAAATAATAATAATAATTAAAAAAAAAAAAAAAATACAACATTATTACATATATTTAATATAAATGCACTTTTTAAATACCAATATACAATAACAGTAAAACTATATTTTGTCTACTACCTATCAAATACCTAATAACTCAAACAAACATCAAACAGTATATTATATAAAATAATAATAAGAGCAAAAATTACGAAGTACATAATAACACTCATCATCACACACACGCGCGCGCACACACACATACACACACACACACACGCACGCACACATTTTAAATAAAAATAATGTACAAAAATACTACAAAACTACTAACTTACCATTGCGGTACGCTCAAGCCGCATCTAGTTGCTTTACGTCCATACACTTCCTTATCTTTTAACTCGCCGTGTCGTAAACGTTTGTCTTACTACCTTACTTCTTATATACTAATCTTTTATAAAAAAAAATGTAAATCTACCTACCTATTGTGTTGTATGTCGGTAAAAACACGCTCATGTACGCGTAAACTTAGTGTAAAGATATATTATGTTTCTCATGTAAGTGAATTGTATTATTCTTAATGGGAAATAAAGTTTTCTTTCTTAAACCTAAGGTTTTTAGATTCGACTACCACTCATAGTCAGTTGAGAAGTAACTTTTCGTAGATTTTCCCTAACGGGTTTAAGAGACTAATAGGAGCTTGAAGGATCTATCTTGGGCTTACCGGGTTTGGGAATTCCTAAAACATCTGTTTCCTTCTAGACGTTTGAGAAAAGAGCAGTTGTATAGGACGGCATTGAATATTGCCACTAGAAAACCTAACAGAAACGGAGTTTAAAGCAAAATTTTTACCACCGTGTTTGTTATTCCGTCTGGGTCTAGGTATTTTGTTTGACGTACACGTTTTTAATAACTGCTTGCACTTCATCTAACGTAACTGGCGATAGAGGAGGATCGGTTGGCGGATGGCCAGACCTAGACTCCACTTTCTTTGGTAGAAATACAAAATCCTATGGCCCTCAGGACAGGGAAAGTGGTCATATTTTCAAGTCGCAGCATTTTTAGCTGAAATGAGTCTTTCGGCAGAGAGTTCAAGACGTCAATCACTCGCCACCTTTACTCCGTATGTGGTTTGTCCTGGAGGTTATATCAAGATTGGCGTTTGAGGCTCCGTTTTTAGGTCTATTGCATCTCGGGACCCATTTTTTTGGGCCAATTTGGGCCAGACGATGATGCGGCTGGTCCCTTGCAGAGGTTTACAGCTGATGATTAGATTGAGTAGGTCTGGACGATGGTCCAAGTCCAGCTCGTGAAGGACTTCTATGTTACTAAGTTGGAGTGTAACATTTTGAAAGCGTTATGTATGTCTAAGAAGTCAAAGCAATTTTATGTGATTTATACACGTCATGGCTTATTTACTATTTATGTTTACGATAACAATGTGCACATTTGCGGGAATCTCCGAATTCCACATAGAGCTGAGCTAGTGCTTGTGAAGGAATCATCGAAGGAGACAACTGTACTTACCCCCCCCCCCCCCCTCTAGCTACGCCACTGCCTACCAAGCCACACTTGTTTCTAGCGTGAAGCATTTCTTGCGTTTTGATCTTTCGATAGAAGAGTGTGGTTTTAATCCTCATAAGTAGCAATGCATCTGTGATTGACTTCAGATAGAACCCATGTTCTATATCAAGTTACTTACTGATGCCCATGGGTCGCAGAGAGCACTTACTATCAGGTGGACTGCATAATCGTTAGCTAATTCAATCAGATAAAAGTATATTTTATAAAGAATCAAAGTGTATTGAAACACATAATATGGTTTTCATTATTAAAAACTGATGACAGCGTCCTCCGTTAACTTCGTTTTATCCCATTTGCTTGCCGTTGCTTATGAAAAAACTGACGTCGTTTCATGAAAGTTTCTTAGTTGGAAACTGGGCCGTGCATCTAAAAAGCATTAACCCATTTACAGACTTCCTGCATTTTTATGCTGAGTATTTCATGTATAGCCCGATTCTAAATAAAAATTGGCTTGCGCTTTAAAGTTATTGAATTATTCTTTTACGTGTGCACATTTAAAGAAATTGAATATTAGCTGTTGCCCATGACTTGGTGTACGGCAACATTATTCTGAAAAGTTAACCCTCTTAAGTGCGGAATTTTAATATATATATAAAGAAAAAATATATCATAAATAGGTATGTTCATTATAAAGTTAACCTATTGTGAAAATCCTTCGCTGTACGATAAGTAAAGATCCTTAAATTTCGTTAACAATTTGGTTTAGTTAATAAAAAATAAGTATCCTTAAGTAAGCAAGGACCTTCAATATATTTAAATTTCTTAAGTTAATTCTTTATATTGAATTACCAACGTTCAGGCAGAAAAATAACAAACAAAACTTAAAAAAATGCCGGAGATTTCCCTGATTATTTTCACTTTCTCGCTCAACTTTTTTTGCAATTTTATTCGAAGTACAATCACAACAAAGTTTTAGGGACCTTATAAGGTCAGAGTCTGTTCTTATGGCTGAGATATAAATAACTCTGCCGTCCATCTGCCCGTCTGCCCGTCTGATCGACTGTCCGTCTGTCTGACAAAAGATTGTTTTGCATGAAACATTATAGCTAGACAGTTGAAATTTTCACAGATAATACAAAAACTAAAAAACAGAATAACTTAAATATATAAGGACTTTCCTGTACAATAAACATTATTGAAGTGAAACTTGGTGTGAAAGGGAAAAAAATGTGTAACATTTTTTCGTTACGCGCCATCTTTACGTTACGTTACGTTACGCGCCATCTTTTTTTTATCCCTACCACGCGTGATATTACATAGATTATTATAGATTAGATTATTAGATAAAGTTTAATAAAAGCCTTTTATTAAACTTTTTCTAATTTAACTTTATTTAACCAATTTCCGTAAAGTTGCATATAGTAAATTATTTTTTGAAAAATAACGTCATAAAGAAGTTTCACTTCTTACGAGTGTACGCTAGTACACGCACACATTTTTTTATTTTGCTCGATGTTAATAACAGTAATAGCTTAACTTTAGTAATATTCAAAGAATATTTAATTAACTGTTTACTTTGAAAGTATATAACTGAATTAAAATAAAATAATAATTAAGGGGGCTCCCATACAGTACACATGTTTTAACGCTGTTTTCATAGATATGAAATAATTCAATAGAACGAAACCCTTCAAACGCAAGTCTAACTCGCAGATGACCGGTTTTTGTTATATGTGTGTAAAGTGGGAAACCTTGTAACAAGTTAATAAACCGCGGAAGGACTATCATCGCATGTATTTCTAACGTGTGGAAGGCATATCGCTAATAGCCTCATAATATACACGATACTAACATATAGCGTAAGAATACAGTGGCCATACTAAAATTACATAATGGCGAAAATAACATACTAAAATAACATAGTGGCCAGTATACCTGCTATACAGATATTTATTCAGGATACGAGAAAACAGAGCTGTGAATATGTTCGCTATGCTGTTGTATTCGTAGGTACGTATGTTACGCGGTCGACCTAATTTAAAACCTACAATCCTGTTGCTTTATTTACACGTTTATTTGTGTTTTAAATAAAATGTAACATATTATACCCGACTACGTTAGAAGGAGGGTGATGTTTTTCGAAAAGATACGATACGGCATACGTATGTATGTATGTATGTATGTTTGAATATATATAATATTATAATTTCTATTTTAATATCACTGTTATATAATGCGGCCTTTATCTTAGTCCTCGGGAGGAGACCTCGGGAGCAACGCATCTCTAATTGACGTCAAACAGAACCCTTATTCTGTATAACATTGGTTACAGATGTAGATAGACAGCAATTGTCACTTGCCATTCGGTGAACTGCATGTGCATATGCTACTTCAATGTTATAAAATCATGATTATAGTACTTATTTTTCTCTTTTCATTTTACGCGTTCGGGACTTTTGTCTTTACAATATTTCATTTCATATAGAGATGTTTATGTATAAGTAACGTGTTCCCGCAGCCTTTCCTGCTTCTGTCGTTTTTACCATGATATGGAGTATCCTGTTTTTTTTTATTTTGATCATAAACTATGTGTGTGACAAATGTCAACAAAATCCGATCGCTAGTTTTTGCGTGAAAGGGTCACAATTAGTATGGAAGGGATATTGCGACTAATCTGTTTTGTCGGTAAATAAAGCGGCAGTAATCAAAACGGTTAGGTAAGAACCACATACTTAACCTTCGGGCATCAACGTATCTTACAATGCGAGGTCCATTTCCACAGGTGCACGATATATCTGAACCAGTCCATAGCTTACACCCGCTTTGTAAACCTCATACATCTCCGCTTATCCACCGCTAGTGTGTCGGGAACTGTATTTATGACTCTCCGTAGCTGGATAAACTATTGTTACCTTATAGAATTGTTTTCCCGCTTTATGGGCTCCTAACTTAATGATTTTAGTGGCGTTGGTCTAACGGCTGTTAGGTTTTATTGAAAAAAAAGTAATACGTAGATTAAACAGGCTCTACTAGTTATATTTTGTAAACAATCATAAATTAAAATATTGAAAAATATGTATGTAGGTTCGAGAACATAGACATTATTTTTATACTCATGGCCTCATTCTGGGTTATTTGAGTATCATAATCAGTATCATGAATATATAATATAAATATAAGTACGGAAAAAATCTGATAAAATACTAGAATCTTTCATTCATTAAAAGCATTTAAGAAGGAGTTATCACAATACATTATTGATAGTAGGATTGGTATTTAAACATAATATTACATTAAATGGTTGCCGTTTGTGTAATATTGCATTTACAATTTTATTGTTTGTGGATCCATATCCGTATTCGTGATAGGATTTATTTAAACATTTATACATGATTAGCATTAATGTATGTACAGTATGACGACGAACTTATGTATCTTTTCTATGAACTATGTTCTCATGTAAGTGATAAATATGTCTTTTTGAGAAGAATGCCTTTAAACCTAAATCTAAATTAACTAAAACATTCGCCGTTAGGACCTTTATCTGACTGCAGTATTTTGTTGTGTTTGGATGGGTGTGTTACAAACTCCTGTCATAGTTGTGGTTGTCCAACTGGAACCAGAATTGGCCAACAAAAAAGATGTTGTGTATACGGCTGTAGCGACTCTCCAGAAACTTCAGAGGTTGGGAACTTGGTTGAGAAGTTTTTATGCAACCACCATAATAGTCCGGATCCGGCACCAAAGCGATTACCACCTTTTCTCGCATTAGAAAACTTCCTAAGCGATAAGAAATTAGGATCAAGATAAGATTATGAAAATCGATTTTAAGAGATAGGCATCAGGCAGCAACCTTTGAAATAACAACAATCTATACAACATAATGGTGCATATTTGATCCAAATCGGGCGATGCGAAACATCATAAAAAAGTTAGAATTTCACGCAAAAATGATAGAGTTCTTTTTCCAAAACCATATATTTACGTTCGTAAACCTGCAACAGATTCAGCTCTACCGTCGCATAACCTTCGTGCTTCCTAATCAAACACTTAATGTGCCGCAGCCAGCTTACCGTTACATTACTTCGGTAATCGCCGGCTCACGCCATCCGCCTCGCAGCATCTGTACCTACAATAGGTGCGTACGTTAATAATCCTACTAATTCTGTATACGTATTATGAGGTACATGGTAAAGACTTCTAGCGATTTAAAAAGGATACATCTATAAATATATTAACTTTTTGAGGTCCACTGCTGAATGTAAGGCTCTCCTAGTTGGCCGCGGTCTTATGCTTTTGTGGGCTATTCTCACATTTTATCTATGTATCATAAAAAAAATTGAATACAAGTACACACTTAAATAATCGCTACAGTAATGTGTGTTGCTCGGATGGGTGTGCCAGAAACTCCTGTCATATTTGTGATTCCGTACAACCATGGGAGCAATATACATAGCATGAGATGGTTTACACAGTCAGTTACTACTCCAATCACATAAACTAAAATCAATCACGTTCATAAATCTTTCGTCTTCCTAATCAAACACTGAATGTGCCGCAGCCAGCTTACCGTTACCTTACTTCGGTAATCGCCAGCTCACGCCAACCGCCTCGCAGCATCAGTACATACAATAGGTGCGTACGGTAATAATCCTACTAATTCTGAATCCTTATTATGTGGTACATGGTAAAAAAGTCCGCGATTTAAAAAGGATTCATCGTCGGTTTCATCGTCGTTCGGATTCAGTATCGAGATGTTAGTCCTAAAAGCTGTCCAGGTTATACGTAACATTCGATGCCAGCACCACATTTCACAGGCATCCAGCCGTTTTCGATATGCCGTTTTCAGGGTCCAGGACTCGGCGCCATATAGAAGGATCGGGAAGACTAGAGTTCGTACTAGGTACAATTTAGTTTTTTTGAGTATATTCCAATCCTTCTATATATTGTCAAGTTGGCTCATTGTTGACTTTTCCATACCAATTTGTCGTTTGATTTCTACTTTCGAGCCACCCCTATCCGATACTGAGCCAAAGTAGATAAAATCTTGTACTATTTCAAATTCACTTAACAAGTGACTTTTCTGTAGGGTGTTAGCTCCATCCACGATCGTGATCTTGGTTTTGGGTTGGTTTATTTTAAGTCCCATTTCCCGGCTAACAGAATCAAGTTGGCGCAACAGTTCTTCCATTTCAGTCTCATTGGCTGTAAGTAAGGTTGGGTCGTCAGCATATCGTAAGTTCGAGATTTTTGGCCCCCCCAATGTTACACCTCATTTCCATCCCTCTAGTGCGCGTGATATATTCACCATAGATGTTAAATAGGATGGGCAAGATGATGCAACCCTGCCGCACGCCTTTCTCAAACTTAAACTCAGACGACCTCCCCTTGCCGATTTTTGCTGACCCGTGACTCAACTGATATAGCGCCCTGATGAGGTTTATCAAATGTCGGGGAACGCCCATTACCTTTAAACCCCCCATAGGTAATTCCTTAGGTAGTGCTTAGGTTTTAGCATCTTTATCACCCTCTTAATTTATTTTCCGTAATATACAATCTTATTACTGTTTATACATTGATTAATTTTAACGATTTTTTAAGACGGTGATAAGCACCTAAAATTAGCGTATTATGTTAAAACTGAGAAAAATATATTTTTACCTAAACTGCTAGATTCCAATTGGAGAATGTAAAATGAGCAAACTTAAATAGGTACCGTAGTCCTTCGAGTTTTAACTTTGTTCCACGTCTACACCATTTTCTTATTACGCGAGTTTAGCTGCCCGCACCCGTTTCACACACACGTGAATTAACTCGCTACAGACTTTTTGATTTCGGTTTCAAGGTAAGAAACTCTATGTGCCTCGCTTCCACTCGCATTGAGTCTTATGATGGACTTCAACTGATATAGGTATGTGAGCTCAGTCACTGCACTCGGTATAAAAATACTATGGATAAAACGTTTGTTCCGTGTAATGTTGCTCACAGATGTCCATTGAGGGCAGTTTCCACTTACCATCAAATGGTCTGCATGCTCATTTACTACTTCATCTTGTAAAAAATCTTTGTTAAAAATATTACATTCAAACGCTACCGCCTATCACCTGCACTTATCTCAGTAGAGAAGCTACTCAGTATTAATTTCGCGTGATGCCGCTAAGAGGATGATTAGTGGTAATTAAAGCTGTACATTGCGTCTGACTTAGTATCAAGGATTGTTGGGAGGTGTAATTTACTGGCCTACTGAGTACACTTATAGCGGCTTAATCTCATATTACATAAGTAGGTTACTCGGAGTTCATGATACTAAATCTTATTGGCTTATATATGAGTATTTAGCTAACATCGTTAGGTACAAATGGAAGATATATAGGTATTAAAAGCAGCTATGGTAGAAGTCTGTGTGGTTCAACATTGGAGGGACAACCACGTTTGTTCTTGTTTATTAACGCAGTGATAAGTGATGTGTGTGAATAGCAACGCATCTATAGAAATATTTTGTAAGACTACTCTTACCTACTTAAATTGATACAGGATTAAATTGGTGTATTCCACTTTGATCACCCAGGTGATATCACCTAGGTGATCAAAGGCGACTCATTGGTGTCCTTTGATCACCTGAGACATAATCACCTGGGTGATCATAGGCGACTTCAAGAAAATATATTATTTCAGTATCCTTTAATCACCTATATAAAAAATTTTAAACAAAAAAATACAACCGACTTCCATGCGACATAAAAGTAAAAAATAATTTAATTACATGTTGGTTTAGAGCAAACACAGTACTTAGTACATAGTCCCGAAGTCGGCGCTCACCATATTTCGCTGGATCTCGACGAAACTATATGTGTCTTATATGAGCGCCGACTTCGGAACTAAATCTGATGTGGGTGCCTAAAATGTCGTTATTCATATGTATTCATTAGACTTCAGTATCGTTTATTTTTGATTTCTAAGGGTATTTATTACAGTATCCATGTTTATTGACATAGGAATGGTTTGGTGATGGAAGTTAAGGTTAAATATTATGGGGAGTTATGGGGTGGATCACAACGTCTATATTTCTTAAAAAATATTTTATAATATACCACTTGCCGACCAGAGCATCGTCCAATTAGGAATGAATAATTAGTATCTAGGCTAACATGTCATAATAAAAAAATCCAACCTTAACTCTTCTACCCTGATGATGCAGGAGTGCCGCCTACCTAAACCATGAGAGTAGGCCATATGCTGCAATGTATTATTATATGATAAGGTTCTTGAGCAGAGAAATTGTAAAAAAAATTACCTTGAACCCCCCTAAGCTGATGATGCGGGGAAACGGAATTCCTCATCCATAGGAGTTACCTAGCTAGCTGCTTACATGTACCTATATAAGTTTTCTGAGCAGAGACATATTTTTTTGTGATTAACTTCCGTTTTGCCCATACCTCCAAGCGATCTGAACTTTAGTGTACCTATTTCGACGTGTTGATTAAGACAAGAGCGTTGTTATGTTTTAGTTTTCGAGGAAGCTAAAAAATCGGTTAAGTTCGAGTGGGACTAGCGCATTGAGAGTTCCGTTTCTTTAACTACAGAAAAAGTACTTAAATAAAACAAACCCACCTATCAAATCTTGAAAAGAAAATATAGCTCTACTGTCAAATTAATAAATGTTGTTGAACAGTTATCCAACTGCCAACATAAGTTTGTTTTTCATAGTGTTCGTATGAATTACAAGGTTATATTATTCGGTTTTTGAAAATGGTGTAAAAGTTTAAAAGTTAGAGGGGTTTTTACCGGTTTAAAAGAGTTAATCTCTCAAACAATCAGCTTTGAGAAAAAAAGGGTTTTAGAAACCTCAATGCCATATTTGAAGACCTTTCTATAAACACCTTACACGTGTAAGAAGAATTTTTTTCAGAGTTTCAGTTACATGCATATCAAAATTTTATAAATACTTTTTTATTTTTGTACATAATTCGGAAAACGGTTTACGAAATACACTTACCTACCAAGTTTCAACTCTGTAGTCTTAATAGTTTCCGAATAAAGTGGACTGTGCCAGACGGAATCCTAAAATAGCTAAAAGGACACAATAACTCCCTGGGTGAACCTATATATACGTTCTACCACTTTGACGTTCAATCCAAACCACAACATATAATATAACATTTCATATTTTAATTTTATGAATGTTAATATTTTAACTTTTCGGGAGGGGGGGGGGATGAATCCCCGAAACCCTCACTCTGGCTACGCCCATGGATTAGGATCATGATATTTCAAATACCCGCAATTTAATTTTCAAGTAAAATTCAAAGAAGAATCATTGAAACGATTTTTGCATTTAATGCGAGTAATAACGATAATAGCTTAGTATTTTTTTTGATGTTCCAACCTAACCTAACCAATCCTATAAAAGATTAGTATATTAAATAAGTAAATAAATATATATTTATTATGTTGAGATTTTTCTTCGATTTTCGTATTAAAATGGTGTTTCCGCCCATAGTTATTTTGCACAAATTTTATAAACGATAACTACCCAAACTCATAAAAGTTTGGGTAATAATAATAGTTATACTAGTTGACCCAGCAAACGTTGTTTTGCCATATAAAAATTTAAAAAAATGTTAAGGGTGGACTATCACTAAGGGGTACGAAAAATAGATGTTGGCCGATTCTCTGACCTACTCAATATGCTCACAAAATTTCATGAGAATCGGTCAAGCCGTTTCGGAGGAGTACGGGAACGAAAATTTTGACACGGAAATTTTATATTTAAAAAATAAGTATTTGAAATATCCAACTTATACTGTCATTTTCTAACCACTACTTAGCATCAACATCAATCTCACCGAACCTAGCCCCTTCACTTCCACAACAACTACCAACAACAAAACCACCACCTCTACCTCTACAACCACCAACAGCATCTTACCACATATATCGCACCACAACCATCCACCCACTCTACCATCTTCACTCTAAATAATGACCCCAGTACCACCGGCTCCACCCCCACCGGAATACTAACAACATCACCTCTACCACCTCTACCATCATGACCTCCACCTCACCACTACTACTATCTTTTTGATATGATTGAATAATAAACATCTATCCATGCATCCGTGTCACAAACTCTTGCCATTTTAATATTAGTAAAACATAGGTAAGCAACATTTTAGCTGCCCATTTTTGGTAGGTTTTTAACCGACTTCCCAAAGGAAAGGGAAAGAGGGTGTCCGTCAGGATGGCCGGTCACTACCCATATTTTACATCGAAATAGTTACTAAGAGTTGCTACCTAGTTGCTACCAGTTGCTACCAATCTTAAAATAATTGCTACCTTCGTATTTAAAAAAATAAACTGCTTTTTAAGGTGACCGGCCATTCTGACGTCAGGATGGCCGGTCACCATTCCAGTTAGAACAATCTGCGCAAATGATTGGAGTTTTTTTTTTTACCAAGAGTTGCTACCAAATTGCTACCTTTTTTATACATCGTAATTGACCTCATAGCTGTTAAGGATAAAAAAAATATTACAGATTTAATATTAAACGCCTGTACAACTAAATTAGCAAATCCGAAGTTAAATACAATATTCGTATTTTACACAGGCGCCACTTGCACTTTATATTTATATTAGGGTTGTAACGGAGGTCTCTTAGCGGAGGCCGAGGCGGATGCGGAAGTTTAACATAGGCGGAGATGAAATTTTAAGTAGAAAAAAAGAATAGCATTGATTTATTACAGTAATAGATATAAACCAAAAATAATTCAAACAGATACATTGTACAGTTCTTAGCAAAAATTGAGTAATTACTAATAATAATAAAAAATTACAAACATTTTATAACATTATAACATTATTATATTATTGTACGATACAATAATATAATATAAATATAAAGTGCAAGTGGCGCCTGTGTAAAATACGAATATTGTATTTAACTTCGGATTTGCTAATTTAGTTGTACAGGCGTTTAATATTAAATCTGTAATATCTTTTTATCCTTAACAGCTATGAGGTCAATTACGATGTATAAAAAAGGTAGCAATTTGGTAGCAACTCTTGGTAAAAAAAAAAACTCCAATCATTTGCGCAGATTGTTCTAACTGGAATGGTGACCGGCCATCCTGACGTCAGAATGGCCGGTCACCTTAAAAAGCAGTTTATTTTTTTAAATACGAAGGTAGCAATTATTTTAAGATTGGTAGCAACTGGTAGCAACTAGGTAGCAACTCTTAGTAACTATTTCGATGTAAAATATGGGTAGTGACCGGCCATCCTGACGGACACGAAAGAGGTTATCTATTCGTCACGTATAAATATATATATATATATATATATATATTTTTTTTTATGTATGTTCGGGCGAAATGGCCAGAAATCGTTTACCTACCGACACGATTCATACAACATTGTATGCGGCTAGTTTCACAGGCAGTCCCATATTGAGGAAAATGAAAACCTTCCGGCAGTTTTCCTGGAAAATTGGAAAATGTCGGTTTCTTAAAATCTTGAATAACTTTGGTGTTTCTGAACCGATTTCGATTTTCTTTCTTTCATTTGATAGGAAATTTCATCACGCAACTTTTTCTTTTGGACATGGGTATGCTGTGATGCTTAACTCTTTGAGTTATGGGGTGGAAACCACCACCACTCCTCGAGTTTTTTAGATAATTTGTGATAACTCGACTTCTGCCAATTCGATTCTTATGAAACTTGAAATATATAATATATATCCATGTTTATATAGGTTGACAAAAAATTTGACCTTCAACTCCTCGATCCTGATGATGCAGGGTTACAGCTATCCTAAACTATAACATTAGCTATTTGGTGCTTACATATATGTAATAAGACTACTAAGCAGAGACATGTGATGAAAAATTTGACCTTCAACTCCTCAATCCTGATGATGCAGGGGTACCTCAAGCCTAAACCATAGGGGTTAGCCATTTGGTGCTTATAAGTTTGTAATAACAATACTAAGCAAAGACACATGATAAAAAAGTGACCTTCAACGCCTCAACCCTGATGATGCAGGGTGCTGCCAGCCCAAACCGTAGGAGATGGCCATTTGGTGCTTACGGATATATAATAAGATAGCAAGGCAAAGATGTACGATGACAAATTTGACCTTCAACTCCTCAACCCTGATGATGCAGGGGTACTGCAGGCTTAAATCATAAACGTTAGACATTTGTTGCTCACGGATTTGTAATAACATTGCTAAGCAAAGGTATACGACGAAAAATTAGACCTTCAACTCCTCAATCCTGATGATGCAGGGGTATTGAATGCCTAAGCCATAAAACTTAGCTATTTCACCCTTACGCATTCAAAATGATATTTAGAAAATGTAAGGTAGAACATTAAAAAAATGGTCGTATACGGTGGAAAATTGGACCTTCAACTCCTCAATCCTGATGATGCTGAGGTGCTTCAAGCTTAAACTATAGGCGTTGGCCACTTGGTGTCTAAGTATATCTGATAAGATTACAAAGCAAAAATAAAAAATGAAAAATTTGACCTTCAACTCCTCAACTCTGATGATGCAGGGGTACTTCAGGCTTAAACTATAGACGTTGGCCATTTGATGCTTATGGGTATGTAATATATTTACAAAGCGAAGACGTATGATAAAAAAGTTGACCTTCAACTCCTCAACCCTGATGATGCAGGGTACTGTAAGCCCAAGCCATAGAAGTTTGGGATCTGTTGCTTACGTGCATGCGATGAGATTACATAGAAAAGATATGACATGAAAAATTTGACCTTCAATTCCTCAACCCTGATAATGCTGGGGTCCTTCAAGCTGAAACCATAGGCGTTTGCCATATGGTGCTTACGTATATGTATTGAGATTACTAAACAAGGATATAACATGATAATTTTGACCTTCAACTCTTCGGCTCTGATGATGCAGGGGTACTTCAGGCATAAACCATGGGCGTTGGCCATTTGATACTTATGGATATGTAATATATTTACAAAGCAAAGACGTATGATAAAAAAATTGACCTTCCACTCCTCAACCGTGATGATGCAGGGTACTGCAAGTTTAAACCATAAGCATCGGCCATATGGTGCTTACGTATATGTAATGAGATTACTAAGCAAAGATATGACACGATAAATTTGACCTTCAACTCCTCAACCCTGATAATGCTGGGATCCTTCAAGTTTAAACCGTAGGCATCGGCCATATTGTGCTTAAGTATACATAATGTTGTTGTTCACAATACCAACAATGAGTTTCGGAGAGGATATAATTATGATCAAAGATTCCACTTTGAATACAATTACCTGGAAGATGCAAGAGTACTTACTACCAACCTTTTTAAATTGGATGGGTTAGGTTAGGTTGGAACTTAAAAGAAAACATAAAAACTAAGCGAGCAGGGCGCGGTAGCGCCCTGCGAGCGGTTGCGCTCAGTTCATACGCATTGTAAGTTTGTAACAGTAATGTAAGATATCGCTTAGGCTTTTGTTTGACTTGTCTTATAAGGTTGAGTTTAAATTAACGTTTCCATTTATGCTTGCACTATGCAGTCTTATTGATACTATGTATTACACGGTCTCGTATAAGTGAATTTAGCGTCACTAAAAAGCGTGAAAAAAAAAATTTTAAACAAAAAAATACAACCGACTTCCATGCCACATAAAAGTAAAAAATAATTTAAATACATGTTGGTTTAGATCAAACACAGTACTTAGTACATAGTTCCGAAGTCGGCGCTCATATAAGACACATATAGTTTCGTCGAGATCCAGCGAAATATGGTGAGCGCCGACTTCGGGACTATGTACTAAGTACTGTGTTTGCTCTAAACCAACATGTAATTAAATTATTTTTTACTTTTATGTGGCATGGAAGTCGGTTGTATTTTTTTGTTTAAATTTTTTTATATAGGTAATTAAAGGATACTGAAATAATATATTTTCTTGAAGTCGCCTATGATCACCCGGGTGATTATGTCTCAGGTGATCAAAGGACACCAATGAGTCGCCTTTGATCACCTAGGTGATATCACCTGGGTGATCAAAGTGGAATACACCATTAAATTGGGTGGCAGGTGTTACTTCGAGTTAGGTGGCCTCCTACTTTGCTACTTCTATATTAAAAACAAAAATACCATGAAAACATAAAACCCAATTTTTTTATTTAATTTAAAGAAATAAATTATTCTCTGCTGTTCCATACAAATACTCCCGTGTTAGTTCATCAGTTATATCTTTAATAGAAAGGTTTTCTAATAACTTACAGTTTGAAAGTGGTCGAACTCTTTGTAGTTCAACTTGGGTAGCACCATCGCCACTCCTATTTCTGCCTAGTATTAAGCCCTGTTACACTAGTATTAAGTCCTGTTAGCTTTTGCAATTAAGGCTGTAGTAAGGAAGACATACGTATCCTAGAAGTTCCTATACAGTTTTTTTAAGCTATTGCATAGCTTTTATCGCTAGCTTTAAGCGCGGCGACCGAATCAAGAAATTCCGTAACGAAAAAAACCTAACACACTGCATTCCGCCTACCATGAAGCGCGGCGGAGCGTTCGCTTAACGTGTATGTATATGGTAGTACGACAGTACGAAGCTCGCACGGATCGAGATGAATCGGATCTGATGAATATGTAACCAGCTATTTGTGAGTAAGTAAGTAAGTCAAAGAAAAAATGAATTAATAATGAATAATTAGTGAATTAATATTAAAGAAAAAAATAGCGCATAAAAAAACAAATTATTATAACTGCATAAGTTGATAAAAAATGATATGCAATAACTTTACTGCGGCAGTCCCCGAGTGCCGCACGTTTTTTTGAAGTGAAACTTCTTTAGGCGCATGAGGGTAAAATTTTTACAGATGAAACGTCACGCCGGTATGCAACGGAAGTGTCGGAAAAGAGAGAGAGAGTGATCGAGACCGATTGAGAGAGAGTAAGACAGGGCGAACGTAGCATGAGCAACTAGCCGTGGAGTGAGAGTAGGGAGCAAGCGAGTGAGAAAGATTGAGAATACGGGATATCGAGAAAGAATACACGCCCTATTGGTTGTGTATTCGTTTACTAGTTAATTATTAGAACTTTAGATGGCATTTCTGTCGCATAGCGTAATATTTTTATTTTAATGACAATTAAATTCCTAACCTATCTTCCTTTTTCCCTTCCTCTTAATCTTGGAAATTTAAAGTTTTAGATTTGTATAAATATAAACAAGATTTATAAATTAGTTCGCCAAAGAAGTTTCACTTCTGACATGTGTACTTTGTACGCACGCATGTTTTTTTATTTATAATTAAACCTGACGATAAGGTACACGGGCTACCTGATGAAAAGTAGGCACCATCGCCAACATCAGAGGAGTCGCCAATGCATCGCCGGCTTTGGAGGAGAGCTCTTTTCGCACCTTTCTAGAAGATACCCTTTGAGGCAGCAACGCATGTGTGGCTGACCTCGGGTATTTATTAGAAATCGGGTAGAAATCATGCTCCTTGAAAACTTCCATATTAAAATAAAGTATAGTTCTTGTATTAAAATTAAGTATTTTATTTGTGTCTATGGATACAAAATAATAAATAAACCTATCATATATTGTAGAAAATTGTCACATCTCTTATGGAGGCAAAATGGCAAGCACTCATATACTCAGAATATTAAAATAAAGTACCGTCAAATATTTAGTTGTGCCTATGAATACAAAAGAATAAATAAACCTATTATATTAAAGAAATATTATTCCATCTCTCACGCAAACAAAATGGACAATGGACAATGGCAAGGACACATATACCCAGAATATATATTTACCACTTAAATAACTGTCTAATAAAAATCTGTTCGTGCCGCATTAAATTAAGTGAATGTTAGTTCAATACAATTGCCTAAGACCGATAACGATCGCCATATCGTCCGATCGGAAAAACCATAAAAGTGAATTAACGCTACGTAAGGTAACGTAATGGATAGTGAACGAACATCTATAAATATTGTTATTGTAACCCTACTGAATATCCTCTATTAGGGTTCTATGGTGTTCATAAGATAAAATAATCCTATCTATTAAGTCCTTACCCAATGGTCATTCAGCATTCGGTTGCCGCTGCAAACATCAGCACTTTTCTACAATTTACACTGTTATTTTTATCCCAATGTTTGTGTTTATAGATCAGCGGTATATTTTTCTTTTATATTTTTTTTCTTTTTGCTTTCGAAGGTGAAACCTTCAAAAGGTAGTTGCCAATTTATAATAGACCGACCGTCGAAAGGAACGTCACAAGAGACCTCTGAGCACGTTACCTCATTGTCCTGCGTCTAGGTGGATTTAGAAGTCCATTACACCTTCTGATGTTTATGATGGTATGCTATCACATATACCGCTTATCCTAGAAAGTCATCAGGGTCATTCATTGAGCGTGTTGAACTCCCCACTTTTTGCTTTCGCAAGTTACGACGGGAAATCCATGCACAACCGTAAGAAAAAAAAATCGTTAAATAGTTATTTATTTTTTAAGAAACGATAAAAGTGATGTAGAGAAATATAGGAAATAACATCTTGCGATATAGGAACGCTAAAAGTGACGTTTTGCCACGCGACATCTTTTCTTTTCATGCTGGAAATAAATTTGGCGCTTGTACTAAACCTCACCGGTTGAACCATCGGTCTACCATGTTGTTTTCGTTAGCTTATAATCTTACCCTTACACTGGAGCTACCAAAAAACCTTTGCAAAGCCAGTACATTTGATATGATAAAATAAACATTTTATTTCTAGTCCAGATTTTCTAGGATAACAGCTGTACTTTCCCTAAAATAACGTTTAGTCAGACGCCTACAAAGCACTATGGAAAGACAAAGTACGCGGTATTCATTTTACGACCTCTGGGCGCGGTGCCCACGCGTATTTTGTATAAAATTTCACTTAGACACAAAATCTTTTCAATAGCAAGACCGTGACTAAATTTCATTATTGGGATGGGATCCGAGCACATATAGGCCGCAAGCCAATGTTATGAGAGCGTGCTTGTATATGTAATAGTGCTTAGAATAATTTTAATATCTTTACTCTTTACTATTGGATTATGTTATCTCTCTCTATTTATTGGATTATTTATTGACCGCACTTACAATAGATACCATGGACATATGACCAACTGACGTAGGCTGTATGTTTAAGAAATACAAAAACAATGGTATGGGTATCATCAACCAAACCAGGAGAACTATATAGTCATTCAATAAAATGTAAAGAAAATCCTTTATTCTGTGATTTTTTGTAATAGATATATTCTTAAAGACTAAAGTAAGATATCAAAAGATAAGTAAGTATCAAAAGAGTAAAGAGTAAGATATCAAAAGTATGTTTCTTTTACACAAAAATACGGAAGTCACAACCCATTAATACAATATTACGTCCACTGTCCCTGAATGTTATATATAATTTACGAAGACATTGGACCCGGATTCGAATCTGTCGAAGTCGTATAGTTTTACTACTCTCTGCAGAGTCATTTGCAGAATCCTATTTTATGTATCACATTTTTTTGTATTACTTTGTATACTATGAGTATATCTTATCTTTCTTATTTATGTCACAAATGAAAAAGTTCGAGACAAAGTATGGGTGTTTGTCACTCTTAAAGAGTATTAACAACATTATCATTTCGCTTAATTTGACACACTATATACCCATGTAGTTTATGTTTATGTACTCGATGAAAGCATGGGATACTCGTTACCATGCTAAATGTGATCAATAATAAGCGAATAATAATATGACACAAGAGTAAGATATTTTATTGATAAATTGGAGGAAGTTAATTTATTTCCGTACAATTAACATATCATTAATTTCATGAACTCTGATTTTGCAAATAAGTACATATAAGGCCACCATTTATTTAACTTTTTTTACTTTGCAGCGATTTTATAGCCGTATTTTCAATTCTAAATACAATTGGCCTTAATATCAGTACTAGTTGTTTTTGGACGTGCATATATTTATGGTTATAATTATTTTGCGTATAAGAGCCTATTACTATTATATATTAATTTGTACCTAACTCATAGCTTAATACATAATATGTATGCATTAGGTTGAACTTTTTGTCCACCAATTCGCACTTGGCCAGCGCGGTGGACTATGGCCTAAACTCTCTCATTCTGGAAGAAGACCCGTGCCCAACAGTGGGCCAATAATGGGTTGATGCGAGGTTGAACTTTTCGTATGATGCTTAAAACAATATAGCCTGATTTTGCAAGGGACGACATTGTACATATAATTTTGTATTTTTACGATTTACGTAAAACAAAGCCTTTGCAATCACCATATTCCTGTGCACTACACCGGCTTACAACTTATCTAATATATAAAATTCTCGTGTCACAATTTTTGTTGCGAAACTCCTCCGAAACGGCTTGACCGATTTTTACCAAATTTTATATGCTTATTCAGTAGGACTGAGATGCGGCCAACATCTATTTTTCATACCCCTTAAGGGTTGTCCACCCTTAACTTTTTTTTTATACGGCAAAACAACGTTTGTCGGGACAGCTAGTTATTATTATACTGAAAGAGTTCACTGTAATAACAATAGTTATTTTTTGTGTGTTGTGAATATTTTGACAAAGACTACATTGAATCAATAAACTTATTATGAAGCAAATTATTTAACAACTTTTTATAATTCGATTCTGATAGAACCGCTGACACCATCTCACCTTATAACAGTAGTTGTCAAGGCCTCAGTAACCTAGTTGTCAGTGACCCACAAAGTGTAAGAGAGACACGCAAGGCATTACTTATTTATACCAAGGGATAGCATCTGTGGTCGACCTCAGGATGGATGTCATGGCATGTCATAACATGGGCCTTTTTACCGCTCTGGCCCGTCATATACTACGGCTGAACCTCAACTTTCATATTATGTATTAACGGTTCCCCAAACAATTTTATAATCATCATAATCATAATCATAATCATTCTTTATTGCATCATGCGTCATATTACATTTGATGTTCTTATAACTAATAGCCCAGCATGAGACCCTGTAAGGGCGTAGCAATGTCATATAGTCATACAATTATTATATTAACACTAATATTAAACATTTAAATTGTAAATTAATTTAAAACAATATGTCAATTATTAAGATATTTCGTTCGTTATTCGTTCGTCTTCATCCTATCCTACTAATAATATTATAAATGCGAAAGTTTGTGAGGATGTATGTGTGTTTGTTATTCTTTCACGCAAAAACTACTAAACGGATTTGGTTGAAACTTTACAGTAGTATAGGTTAAACATCAGAATAACACATGGACTATAATTTATAACAATTTTTTTGTAATAAGGTTATACTATAACGAGAAATATCAGATTAGTCGCAAAAAAAGTTGTCCTCTGAGAGCTATCTTCGCGTACGCTGCCTAAACCGTTGGAGATATCCAAATATAATGTACGGTGGAATTGTTTAGCTCACATAGATCGAAATAAAAGTCCGCGACAGCATATATCTATATTTTATGTATAACCCACAATAACAAGTATAATAATAAGTATAAAAAGACTTTGAAAATTTAAAAAATATGAAGTTGATGTTTCCATGGGTTTTATACAAACTAAATATTAATCCTTATCAAAATAAATGATTTCAAAAAATCAAGCATCTAATACAGATTAAATCTACTTTTTACACTATGTAAATTGGATAAGTAGTTTAGAAGATATTACGAGTATAACATATTGCATACTCAATTGATTGACCGGCAGTACGCGCCGTGCGCCGCCGCCGTATACAACGAAGTTCTATGAAATTAATATTTAAATGGTTATAAATCACGGAGCAAAATGGGAAAGGTCGATGTGAATGACGTCCCTGTAGTTCCGGGATCAGAATATGGCTACGGTATCCCCTGTCTGTGGTAAGAAGCGACTTAAAGGGGGCTTTCGGGGTTGCGGGCGGCTAGACTGGGAGCTCGAAACACCCAGTCAGCAACTTCGGGAAAGATGTCAGCATGTGTGGTCGCATTCTGTCGTGAGAGCCAGGATGCAAGGAGCTTGACCAGTCCAGCCAGGCGATCCCGGGAAGGATGGTGGTATACGTGTGGTCGCATATCGTGGTAAAGACTAGGTGGAGTGGTGGGCCCAGCCGCTCACTTGGGAGGAACCCGATGGGGCAATGCACTCAGAGGACTCCAGTTGCGTTCCTTTGAAGATTCCGGAGTCCTGGTGCGATAAGAATCCCACATTACCCTGCGTCGCTCCCACAGTGTATGGTACCTTTTAAAGGTTCCCCCTCGACAAAAAAAAGGTCAATAAGAATGAAACAGTGGAAAAGGTTAGATATGTCATTCAATCGTCATGGACCTTTTAATGTTACACAACTCGGCACATAAGTCAGATTAGCAGTAGTTTAGGTCGTAGTTGACCACGCTAGCCAACTGCGCGTTGGTAACCGTCACGCGTTTTGAGACCCTTTCTTAAAACTTTTAATTTCAGAATAAGTATTAATATCCGTTGCCGACAAAACTAATTCAAATTAATATACGTGCCTGTGATTTGAAATTTGAACACACAGATTTAGGAAGTAGGGCAAGGGTTCAATCTGAAGTCAATCACAGATGCGTTGCTACTCTCGAGGACTTGGATGATCGCCTCATATAAAAGCCAGCCGGCAGCCACACCCTTCTAATGAAACACAAGAACTACTTCACGGTAGAAATAGGTGCGGCGGTGATAACTCCCTGGTTGAACCATTGCTCTACCACCTTGCAAACTTTATGTGGCAGACTAAATTCCACGCGAGCGAAGCCGCGGGCAAAAGCTAGTTATATATAAAAGAAAAAGGATTGATCTCAGATAAGGCACCTGTTTCATCTTATTATTATGTAACGGACAAAGCACCAGTGATGACTTTAGCCGGTGGACACTTTGCTACTTTGTTAGCATTGTATTTTGAAAGCAAATTAAGAAAGACTTATATTACTTCAGGACTTATAGGAAGTAACATCGTGTTAGTTCTTACTACAGAACTTAAATCAAAACCAAAACCAATATAATACGAAAGTGAAAAAAACCTATATAGCATTGAAAATTATAGACAGGGAATAGTGGCCATTTACGAAATTAATTTCCCAATAAGAAAAAATGTGATATTGCTATATTATTATTTTTTATTATATCATAAGTAGCAAACGAGCTTACATGGAGTGCTAGCCTGATGGTAAGCAGTCATTACCGCGCATGGACATTTGTAAGCAACTTCATATAGAACAGCATTTCTATCTAAAGTAAAAACGCTTTAAAAACGCTTTCTACACACATAGCCCCACAGTAGGATTTTCTCCTGTGTCGTGGGTGCCATGGACACACACAAAGACGAATACACAAACACCCAGACCCAGAACATGAATCTAAACTCATCATTCAGATACCTGTCTGGCCGGGAATCGAACCCGGGACCCACTGCGTGTCAGACCGATGCAGTAACCGCTGCGCCACGCGGGTCGTCATAAAGTACAAGAACTCAAAATATTTTACGATAGAAATAAGTGTGGCAGTGACGCCTCCCCAGCTGACACTACACTACGCTGACAGCTACACTTGTTCTACCATCTGGTCGGATGTAAAGGAGATTTCAATTCTCATCAGGTAAACAGAATAAAACATCTCATATTGTCTCAGGTATAGCATACAGTACTGAAAACATAATATTATATGAAGTTAGCGCTCGTCGTATAATTCCAAAGCGTAAAAGATACTTTTACAAGTCACTTCTACCGCCTTGTAAAAGTATCTTTTTAGTCAGATAAAAAAAGGTGGACTACTTATTTTTTATTTTAATCTGACTGAAGAACCACATTTATTTTCTTCTAACATATAAATTAAACAAGCTCATGCCAAGCTATATAACAGTAAAATAGACAATACATGCATTTAAAATAAAACTACGAGCCTAAATAGCAATAACAACTCACCAAAAATGACACTCCAGTAATATTCGAAGGAATACTACGATATAATAAAATGAACACTCATAATTTTTAGGTGTCAAAATTCACTTTCAATGAAATAAGTAAGGAACATTAACCAAGATAGAGATAAGAGATAGTGTTTATGTAATTAATTTGGCAATTTGCTTACACGAAATAAATTCGTAGCTGTGAAAATTTATTAGGTACTGACTTAATATAATTAAGACAATTAGCTGAAGCGAATGCTTGAAATGGTTTCAAGCCATGAAGAAAATTTTAATTATAACACGATTTATAAGGGAAACTATAAGTATTATTTTCTTAATATCTATGATCATACGCATGTAGCGTATAGTCTACGTGATGACCAAAGGCCACTACTACCCATGAATATTTATAATCTCATATATCGTTTTGCTTACAGTTTTGATTTAGAAAAAAATATATAAATATACCTGTTTTCACTAAAGCGACAGACATACAATATCTTTAGTATTTTTTATGAAGTAGGTATGTCTACTAACCCCTCGAGGGGATCTTCACCTTGTCGTGGTGAGGGGGCTTAGTAGCCGTGGCTTGGACCACCACGGTGAAGCCAAGGGAGATCCCAGGGAGGACACGCTCCGAGTGGACTTAACCCAGGGCACACTCTGGATGCGTCCGAGGGGGCTGCGGGGGACGGAGTTTTCTGGCCTCTGCAGCCAGGAGGGGTCGCAGGAGGTGTCACGGTGTGTCGTTTCCATCCTCCCTGTCCTCTGAGGTCGTTTGGTGGTTTGTGGCGGAACCAAATATCAGATCAGCCTCTGGGCGTGGGAGTTCAATGCCTGTAAGGTGTGGAAAGTTTTGCAGGTGTCGGCTTACCCATGGTAATCCATGGTAACCATGGTGACCCCTAGGTGGCGGTCCCTGGATTTGTACGTCGCCCTGCGGATAAGGGCTTTAGAGGTAAGGCGCGCCTTTGTGTTTTCTGACGCGCCTTGCTGTTGGAGGGCAGCTCCATGCTCCAAGCGAAGGGGCTGCGAGAGCGGTCAGGCACCGGTTCGGGCATGAATGCGAAAGCGTGCCCGTGTTCCCGCCGTACGGTGCGAGGAGAAAACACTGTGGGAGTTTCGCCGGTAAGAGTCCGGCATAACCCAGCTGCACCCCCGGACGGCTGGGTATCCATGAGTATTACCCACTTATGTATGTATCTTAGTATGACATACTAAAAAGGTATGTCTACTAAGAAACTCATAAATTCATTTACATTTACTTATGTCTTACGTAAAAGTATTAAATGAATGGATTGACATAATACAATTACTAAATAAAATTGATGTGCTCATTGCCATAAGTGATTATTATATTATTCTTATTAATAATAAGTACAATATGGAGTTAACTTGTCACAGCTTATTATTGCAACACCTGTTGTCCAGAAATCTAAAAGCAATTTAAAAGAGCAAAAAATTGGCAACAAATATGTATATAAAGATTTTTCTTACCGATTCAAAAGGCAATTAATCGCTACGGTTGCTGATTCGCAAACAGCGAAATTTCAATACATTGTCTGGTTTTTTTCACTGGCAATACTCGTTGATAATTGACATCGAAACAAGTCAGACAGTGGAATGCTGTTTCACTAACGACTAACAACGATAAGTCATGAAATATTTTTTTTGTACTGAGAAGAAGCCTTTTAGTGCCAATTGTGACAATTGTTATACTTTGATGTTGATACAAAACCCAGCTCACATCATAAAATTTAACGCATTGCAAGACAAAAACCCCGTACATATCTACTGCTCCTTCTTAATACCTTGGGTATTCATTTTTTAAGATTTCTTTGATAACTCTTTCTATATTCTCATAGTACCATATTAGAATTCTCTTTTCAGTCGTGGACACACAAAATTAATTACAGAAACACCCAAACTCATACCAGAAATCTAAATTTATTAAACAAACAGATCTGACCAGGGATCGATATGACCTGAACTCACTATATCATTATATGCCCGTGCCTGTTAAAAGCCAAAATTATTCCGAGCTAATATTTCGCTGCTAGTCAGGCTAATGTCCTTGCAAATAGACCAAAATAAAATAGTGTTCGAATTCGCAACACTTTTAAGGACGTCAATACACCTGTACAGGTCTAATTGTTCCGAAAAAATACGACATCGGGCTATCAAATGAATGAATTGTTTGCGCGTGTAGTATGCGGGGTCCATTCAAATGAACGTACCTGCAGCACTTAGCAAGTTTATTTGAATGAGCAAATTGTATTTTATTCGACTTGTTATTTTTACGTACCTATATGATATACCTATTTGAATTCAAATATGCTCAATTCGGACTTATCACTGAAACATTGTATTACATATCATTGACTCATAAATACTTTGAAAATAGTAAGTAGATTGTATCAAAAATGCTTTTGTAGAATATGGTGATGAATATAATAATTATGGCATTCACGAACAGTTGCTTTACTTAGCAAAACTAACTTTGTATATAGAATAATGCAAGTAAAACGGGTATGGTTCGCTCGAAGTGGTACCAACGCCACACCCATTTCTGACGTGAAGAAGTTTTCGCGTGTCGGTAATAATGTTTTGCAAGCGTTATGTAAGTATGGCAATTTTTTGGTGTGATCTACAGCCCAAATGGCTTGACATACGTATAACATATAGGAATTTGTCAGACTGGCGTAGTCTATATATACAATTTTCATATGAAAGTTGAGAACGGAAAAGGGAAGGGAAGGGACGGTTTTTCATTATATCATAGATATCAAACAGTAGTAATTACAAACCGTTACGACCGTTACAAATATATATCATAGAACGATTACGATACGCTTTTGACGCAAAGTACTAAATAGCGTTAAATTAAATAATTAGTCTACCACAACAACCTTGTAAAAAATATAAAATAGATATATCTACGGATTTAATAGAATACATACAATAGGTAACTTGAAAAAAAAGTATTAATCCAAACGAATGCTTTAATTCTACAAATATCATACACTTTTTAACTACCTTCCAATAATGAGTTGGTATATAAAATGAACATAACAATCTAATCAAAAAGTAAATGATAAATGAAATGAAATAATGATAAAGTAATCATGGTGTCAGATGAAAATAATTTACATTGAAATACAATCAAGCAACTAATAATGTTTATACAATAATAATAATCAAACTGATACAAATAACAACACTGAAATGTGAATGCACGATGAAATGGAATATGAAGTTAATTAAATTAAATGGTGGATTTTGTAGGAATTTCATTCCGATAGCGCTCCAAGCACGACAAGCGAGTTACACAATGAATTAATATTCGTCGAACAAAAACCGAGCTGTTCAAATAAATGATAATGTCCCGTGTATCAACTAAAATGAAATAAAATGTAATGGATTTGTTGTTATGATTTTCGCCCAGCAGAACGTAGGTATCGAAAAATGATAGAAATATTTAATTATAATGCCATTCACAATTGGACAAAAATGGTCATAATGACAATTTACAATTTTAAACAATCCAGTGCCTGGTCTATCATGGAATTTAAACTTCTGATTTAGACGTATTATTCTCGAATGCAAGCACTTGGATTTGACACTGTAAGTCTAATGCCGTGATGTATGAAATAACAATACAAATTTCTCAAACTTTATATTCGATTTAAATAAATAAATATTAAATTTAATGAAATAGTTTAAGAAATGCATTTTAAGTGTAAAAAATAATATATCTTAGCATTTTCAAAAATAAAACTTCTATCAAGAACTAGTATACCTATATAGATATTTAATTTAATAAAAAAAATAGACAGTGTATTTTAGCAATGTTAAGCCACACATCAACATACCACTACGATACTAATTAATTGAATAGGTATGTAGTGTGGTCTGTTTGTAACTTACATTTTTTATGCTCGGCCCCCTTGTAGAAGCTAAGCGACCCGCTCGCCCCTAAGAGATCGTGTCTCACTTTGAAAAACGCTGATTTAAAATATCATAATATGCCATTCTTTTCTTTACAAAATTAAAATATATAGTTAAATTTATCGCATTATCCCAATACTGATGCGATGCCTGATAACGTTAATATAATTATTTTTAGCCTCAATTGCAAACCTTCTAAGGCACTTTAAATACGCAATACCCAACATCATTTTACACCACAAATGGGACTTAATCCAATAGAGAATATATACCGCTTGTCGCTACTTTAACCGCTAGCTTTTTATTAAATAATTTAAAAATGTATGACATCGTTGCCTAAACATAAATAAATTTACTTTAGGAACTACAGAAATTGATTCTTCTCAAGTAATACCAATAGACAAACGTATTCGCTCATTATGTACGTACAACAAGGGATAAAGCTTGTATCTTTAAGTTGTCTGAGACCTTTACCCTCCCAAAAGAATTGAAGCTGCTTGTTTTTGTAAAAGAGTAAAATTTTGTTAAGCACGTTATGTAAATGGACAGGTTGACTACCAGATCATAACAAGTACTAGTGTCGATGGATATTAATACGAACCCTCAAAAATAGACGTTCTTTTCTATCTGAAATTTATCCATTTGATATCATAGATAATAAATTTAAATTACATTCATATCCATGTTCTCACACATTGATTGTAATGACTGAACTTACTCACAAACACAAACGTACGTGTTATGCAAAAACCCAGACTTTAAATGGACACCTAAATTTATCAATAAGACTGTTGTCCAAAGATCGAACTCGGAACTGCGACACGTCTTTTCAGTGACCTTGATGGCTACATATCCTGAAGGGTTAATATTAACCCACTTTACACCGTAAAGTATTTGTGTTACAATTGCCTACAAAGCAAACACAACCACAATTAATAAAAAAAAGATAAAAAAGCTATCATAGTAAATGTATTTATTTTCCAATATTCATACTGTTCACACTTTCTCATGTCTACCCGTCATATAGAAGTATGTTTTGGTGACTTATCAACAAAATATTTACTATTCAATGAAAATAAATTAATTACACGTTAATTTACAGATCAGATAAACCCGTCGAGGCGTTATCATTTAGAGGCAGGTTGTGAGAATAATATCACTGTTTGCAATTAATTAAAATAGTAGTTTATTTATGCTTCATTATTGTTGCCAGTTGGAGCTAATTTATCTTCATTATTCATGAAACTTCGCTTCCATTTCGAGTAAATTAGTTAGATACATATTAACATACAATAATGTTAAAATCTTCCAGTATTTACCATGCAATGAAAACAATTAAATGTATACACCAAAGTCGACACTATTATAGGTTCTTAGAAATGTCAAGACACTATTAATCTTATCATGCCGCGTTTGTCATAAGTTTAAGTTTTAATAATAACTAGTCACATCGGTCGAAATTCGACCGACATTTAAATTAAAAAACTAAACTTCATATTGTCCAAAGTAGGACGAATATTTCTCAAATTCAAATAAAATTTAATAATTTTCAAGTAATTTTGAACGTTTTTGAACCCGTTAAATATAAGAAGAGGTTTAATTAGGTAAACCGCATATAAAAGCAAAAGCGGATATTGTGACAAAGACACTGACATTTCTGACGTTATGTGTTTTCATAGTAAGACATTGATTGTTCTATTTTGTTTATTATTATGTGCTTGTGACAACACACGGTAGTGTGTGTAATGTGTTTTTAGTCGATTTTATGTATCTTTATAACTTAATAAAATATTAACATTCTGCACTCCTATACCTATCTCTTTACGTCCACTATAACCGTGCACAATTTCATACTAATCCGTCTGCGGCATATTACTTAAAATGTAATTTATTTAAAAGTTTTTGCTTCACGTGATATATAGAATTTATGTTTATTTTTATATGTTCTATCCTTAAATAAGCATGAACGTTTTTGAAATCTTTTGTTTTTATTTTTGTGTACATATCAGTGTTTAATCATGGAAAAAGACTGAATCTATTTTGATAGAACTTTTTAAAATAGTTCACCTTAAAAAAATCATTATTGTAGTTCCATTGTTATATTAGGCAACGACGACCTACAATCTATTCGTAGTAGTTAGCTTTCTTATAATAAACATCGTGGGGTTCTTCTGGCTTCGGCTTTGGCACATAGGGGTTCTTGAGGGGGTCAGCATTCAGTCTGAAAATAATGCAGGCATTTAAGTTTTAATATGTAAATATTCCATTATATCGACGCAAAACTCGCAATAAGTAGGTTTAGGAATGTAAAATCTATTTTATTCTTCAAAGCAGTTAAAGCAAATGATAATTCACTTTTAATAAGCACGTCAACCTAACATATCCGAAATTAAATTGGCTCTAAGTCTTAACTTTCGGTCCTAAAGAAACCATTCATCCATACATCATCAGGTATATAGCCGTTATGTAATTAAAGCTATCACCACTAATTCTTAAGAATTCATCTTCAGAGCAGGTAAATATCCCGATATTAAGATTTACATGTTATATAATAATAATAATAATAATCGTTTATTGCCTTTTTAAATTATAAAAAACACAAATAAATAACTTAAAAATACCGTTAGGCAAAGGGACGTGACTCAGCTTTTGCTGACAAAGATTATATCTTGTGCAGCGCTGATTTTCAGTCACCCCCTTCCCCCTATGGTGTTGTGCTATATTTAGCTCCTAACGAATCCTTCACACTTAGATAAGCCTTACATAAGTATCCAGAACAACAGCATAAGGCTATTAATTTCTAAGATCAAAAGATACCAAATTTCTTATAATTACGTGCTTCAGTGCAATGAAGTCAAGAGCTCTTACGAGGGAGCGAGGAGCCTTAAGACTCTTGAGCTGCGAATAAGGCAAGATAGAAATCGTTCCTCACTTTTGTTACTAACTATTGTCTTGTTTAATCCGGGCTAGACTGAAGTACACTAAACAAAGTGTAGTTGTTATCGACAACTTGTTATATGCTGGAGTATGAAAGAAAATCATATAGTCTTCTATATACTTACACATAAAATTTTACAACTATTGGCCTTTTACTAAAAAATGGGACTTAACTATTTTAGGAACTATTATAATTGTGCTATTGACTTAACTATACACTTTTATATGAGGTAACAGGAGAACAACTCCTCAGGAGTAGCAACGCACTTGTGATTGACTTCAGATAGAACCCATGATCTATTTGAAGTTGCTTACAGGTGTCCATGGCCGGCAGTGACCACTTACCTTAAAAAAGGTATTTAACACTTCACTTCAGGATTCGCGGACTCGAAACGATAACAGGAGTTCAGATTGAATACCCAACGCCAGGTAGCACGATCGTTTGCTTATTTTTATTTGAGAAGAAACCAAAATGCACAAAGAACTTACTTGTAGTGTTCAATGGCTTGGGAGCAGTCCACATTATACCACCAGTCACAGGCAAACTTGGCCTGGTCAAAGAGCGTTCCGTTGGTGCAAAGGAAGGACGCGCCCTGGTGACCCTCGCGCCCATCGTGGCACACGTGGTAGGCCTGAAGAAGACATTTTTATTACAATAAATCCAAGATAACTTTTCTATTGAATATAGGGTCATCTGAAATCGACCGTACATTATTAAAGTAATAATTTATTTTATCAACAGAAAACTTTTGAACGACGAATGGATATTATTATTTTGGCGATAGAGCCAATAAGCCAGACGTTTACTTCAGAGTTTTGAAAAGAGACCTGTACTTACTCAAGAATTATGACATCATTATATGATATAGGATATTTACAAAAGTCTCTGCGTGCATGCCTACTACGTGCGGTAATGTAACGTGGGTAAGTACATGCAAAGAATTCACATCTTTGATCAAACAAACTCGAACACACCCAATGTTCAATTTTGGTTTTTGAGAGCTTTATTTTTAGAGCAATTAGCATATTTATTAAAAAGCATATTTTTGCTTTAACAAGATGGTAAAACAAAAAATAAAGCATATAAATAATAAAAAAAATGGAAATGAAATATTTAAAATAAAAATTATTAATATTCTAAAGTTGAAATTCTTGTAATGTTAATTGCAAACAGTACAATATTCATTCGAATAATAAAAAAATGTGTGCGTGTACTAGCGTACACTCGTAAGAAGTGAAACTTCTTTATGACGTTATTTTTCAAAAAATAATTTACTATATGCAACTTTACAGAAATTGGTTAAATAAAGTTAAATTAGATAAAGTTTATTAAAAGGCTTTTAAAAACTTTATCTAATAATCTAATCTATAATAATCTATCTAATATCACGCGTGGTAGGGATAAGAAAAAGATGGCGCGTAACGGAAAAAAAAGATGGCGCGTAACAGAAAAAGATGGCGCGTAACGAAAAAATGTTACACTAAATTTTTTTCCAACCCCGATAAAGAAGTTTCACTTCAACAACCCCGATAAAGAAGTTTCACTTCAAAAATCGATCAATTGCGGATATCGAGAGAAATTTAATTAATAACTAAGGCAACAACGCAATAGAAATTGTAATTGATAAAGGCCCTATTAGATTGTTCTAACTTATTCAATTTGGTTTCAATTGTTCTGAATTTGTAGTCGAACAATTTAGCCTTAGAATAGTAAGATGATCGCTCATGGACATTAATATTATTGATAAGGTGAAATGTCTGAAGAGATACTAAAATACAGATTTCTATTTACGATACTTAACTTGCAGCAAATTATCTTTTTACACTGTTTTGAATTTAGTCCATTGAAATGTTATATAAGCTTTGTATTTAAAAAAAATGCAATATTCGGTCCTTGAACTGTAACATTCCAATGGACTAATTCTCTATCGAATAAAACAGAACTGCTGACAAATTAGCAACTATCGCTATAACTAATAGATTTAACAATGAAATAGTCCTTAACGCGACAGCAGTGATTATAAAATATGTTTACTTGTTACATGCTTAACCCAGTTAATAGAGAGGACCCAATGAAATTAATGTAAAGGAAATAGAACAAGACTCTTCTCGCAGTAAATTGTAACGACAAAGCGTTTACAAAGAAGACTATTCAAAGGCATAGCCGACCCGCAGCTATTGCCCTAGGCCACCACCCGCCAGCGGTTCGTGCCTACTAACCCTTTGAGACTAGATTTTGTAGTTAAAATGTTTAAATACCTGTTCATTATATCTTATGTACTTAATACCATCTTGCTTCTAATCGGTTTCTCAAAGCAAATAATTTCCTATTATTAAAGACTTGTTGACCCGGCGAACTTCGTTCTGCATAAAAGTCAAAAATCTAAAATTATCATACCTTCCACTTGAATCACTCTATCTATTGAATAAAACTGTATTAGGATCCGTAGCGTAGTTTAAAGATTTAAGCATACATAGGGATAGACAGTGGGAACCAACTTTGTTTTATACTACTTAGTGATTTTAAATTTACGGCATTTGTCATGAAAGTTTATTTTATGAATATGCTATGGTGGATATCAAGGACATATCCACCAGACTTGTCGTCGCCTTGTGTTATCAGAGGGCTAGAAATTATCTCGCCTGAAAAATTGCCTAGCTATACGCCAAGGAAACGCTGCCAGGTTTCTAGCCTCTATATTACAAACTAAAGTTTCGATTATGAAATTAAATTAAATTAATATTTTTTTGTTATATTTCTTTAGTTCAAATTCAGTTGTCGAGGGGGAAACCTTCAAAAGATATTCGACGTCGTGAGAGCGACGCAGGATATGTGGGATTTTTACGTACTAAAACCCCCCGGTGGCCGTCCTCGGCGCTATAAAGAGGATTCCGGGATCTCAAAACGACCGCAACCGGAATTCTTTGAGCGCGTTGGCCCATCGGACTCCTCCCAGATGGGTGGCTGGGCCCACCGATCCGTCTAGTCTTCACGACGGTATTCGACCACACATACCGCCATTTTTTAGTTTTTTTAAACTATTATTCGTTGATTACGGCTACCAGTACCAAGGAAGGCCGCAGGCGCGCAAATTACTTACGGAGAGTTACTGACATACTGACTGACATACTGACATACAAGTGAAGCTAATAAAAAGCATGTAAAAAATAATAGTATACGAAAAATATATGTTTATCTATAGCTCTAGATTTATTTTTTATTAATACTAACATACGATTGAAAATGAATATAATACTGCGAGATAGCATGAGATCGGTCACCATCTGTAATTCTATTATTTAATGAGTCGTGAATGTTTCATTTACTTCTCTACAGAGTTTCTTACCTGACAGCCAGTCTCTACATTGGCGTACATCCCAGGGTGTACTGGAACGTGGGCGCACGAGAAGCTGGTCTCCGGGACCTGGTGGTAGATGGGGAAGTCCACCCCCGGGACCCCTGGGACATTGCGGAGGTCCTGCGGCTTCTCGTGTTCACGCAGAGGCTTCCTGTACACCGCCTGCTCGTACTGCACCTCATAAGGTTCGTATCGCTGTAAAAAGAAGTAATAAATATTTTTTTACATGTATAAACACTATTATAAATATAAAGTACTTCCGTTTTAAAACGATATATTATTAATAAGATCGTTACAATGTTTAGATAAGAACCGCATCATTTAAGTGTCAAATTTATAAAAAAAAATAACAAATGGACAAGTCATGGAAGTCGGTAAGTCGGTTCGTTGCTACATTGCAGTTAAAAGGTAAAAGCAGGTGTCTGGTTTGCGGTATTGCATCAGACTAACACTGGGCTATCTAGCCTATGTACCACTAAATATTACATATCTGCTAAATAATGCTTTTTACGCTCATAATGTAACACGAGATTTTTCCTGCATCGTGGATGATGTGGCCATGCTCATAGTCAAATAAAAACACCTAGATACCGACAACTAAAGACCAGAATTGAAATCTATATTCATTAATAAGATATCAGTCTAGCCGGAGTTCGACCAAAACTCACTATGTGACAGATCGGTATGTTGTCCACTTCGCCACGCGAAATACATTAATTTGTAACCAATACCTAATAAAACAAAAACTTTAACAAATATCGAAACAACTATCGTGGCTACTCTGGACGACTAAGTTTGGTACGTAAACCTAAAATACATAAATATGTCAGAGTCACGTACAGTTACTTCGTTTAACATAATTTTTTAAAATTATACAAAAAAAATATTGAGGTTGTTTTGCGCATTGACTGCATTGTAAGCACTTTAAGCAATTACTTTAAATAAATAAATGCCATTGCCCTTTAAACCAAACGAAACCTCCGCTCCTACCACAAACATAGATATGACAAAATACTTTCGGTAGGTACGAATATGATGAGGTTATACTAGGTAACTTGAACCTAAAGCGTAATGTGTAACCACAAACATAATTAAATTGTGTAAACAGTAAGAAAATGTCACGAATCCAGCAAGTTGAGGAAAGCCTGCGTACCTTCATTAAATACACTACAATATACTATTTTAAATAGGTATCATTATCATCCTTGGACTTGCAACCTTAAATAAAACCCAAAGAGTAACTGCTCTAAGATGTATAACATTAACAAGATAGTAAACCAATAATAATGTTTCGACTAAGGGTGTACCACTGCTATACCTGTTCTACACTCATAGCCCCACAGTAGGATTTTCTCCTATTTCGTGGGTATCATGGGCACGAATACACAAACACCCAAAACATGAATTCAAAGTCATCATTCAGATACCTGCCTGGCCGGGAATCGAACCCGGGACCCATTGCGCGTCAGATCGGTATGGTAACCACTCCGCCATGCGGGTCGTCAAATACATATTTCCACCGTCATGTACTTCTGGCAAAGTGGGTGATATTTTTTTATAAGGTAGCAACGAGCACGCAGCCCATCGGATGGTAAGTGGTCAATGCCACCCATGACATCTGTAAGCAACTTTATACAGAATATGGGTTCTATCTGAAGTCAATCACAGATCTGTTGCCACTCCCAACGACTAAGATTGTCGCCTATTAAAGTGAGCCGGCAACCAAATTCCCGGCTCACTTTCTTATTAGACGACATCTTACTCCTCGGGAGTAGTAAACAATCTGTGATTAACTTTGTATAGACCCGCTGTTAAATGCATATGAGAGCACATCTAAGCATCTTGCTCACAGATGTTTATGGATGGCAGTGATATAAGTTTGTGAATTCAATATATTAAAGTATTAAACAAAAACACTTAATACTTCATATATGTATACACTAAGTCACTAAAACCACGGCGCGCAGCTAGTGTGGAAAAAGACTTATTTTATGCGGTTAATACGTAAGTCGACCTCATATTTGTTCCAACTATTACATAACAAAAGAAAGGTGCAAATTTACAAAGTGACATTGACTTAGTAACTCACATTTACATGCTGATACCAATTACAAGAGTTACATAAACAGTTAATGATCATTTTGTCGCGCTTAATTAACTTACTCTCATTACGAGTATATTAAAACTAAGATATTTAAATACGTCATAAAAACTGCTATGACTGCTTTCAAATTTCAAAGACTGCTTAAATTGATAAAAGTTAGTTAGTTAGTTAAATAGCCATGAAATATATTAATTTTTAACCGACTTTAGCAAGGCGAAAGAAATGTACATAACTCGAAAAACATAATCCTTTTTTTGACGTAGTATGAATCACGTATGACAAATAAATAAATAAACCATTTTTGGTTTACATGTGTCTTTGCTGTGATTATATACAAGCACAGAAATATAATCTCTCACTCTCACTCATCAACCCATTATTGGCCCACTGCTGGGCACGGGTCTTCTCTCAGAATGAAAGAGTTTAGGCCATAGTCCACCGCGCTAGCCAAGTGCGTATTGGTGGAATAAATCAACATGATTCAATATTTATATCAGCGTGGCTCGGATATGAATCGGAAACCGTGTGTACCTACACGCGTTAAACCGGTATTAGTGACCTGGACGCCACGTGACTCGTCATAATATAATACAAACAGATAACGGGACGCCGGGGGAAATGTGTCAGTATTGCACAATCGGCCTGCCTTGGGTGAAAGGCAGTTTTTACAACTCCAAGCGAGTCACCTTGACTTACTTTTGTTAGAGTTCTGTACGCAAAAAGTAAAACGGTATTCAATCCTAATACTTAAACTCCGCTGTCCGTCTGTCCGTCGGTTCATCTGTCTGTCGCCAGGCTGGATCTCCTGAACCGTGTCATCGTCAACCCATTATTGTCCCACTGCTGGGCACGGGCCTTCTCTTGAAATGAGAGAGTTTTAGGCCATAGTCCACCGCGCTGGCCAAGTGCGAATTGGTGGAAAATCCTGAACCGTGTAAACTAGTTGAAATTTTCACAAATGTATTTCTGTTCCCGCTATAACAACAAATACCAAAAACAGAATAAAATAAACATGCATCCACATAACAAACATTATTTTGTTTGTGGTATCTATAAATAATGGCACGAAACCCTTTCGTGCATGAGTCCGACTCGCATTTGGCCGGATTTTTATTTTACTGCATCATGTGGCAGAGCGGTCACTACCTTCGTGGTTCAATTTGGGTCTCCACCGTGAGATCCCGTGTACATTTAAAGTTACAAACTATATGTTAACTCTATATTTCAGTAACAAGTACTACCGTCACACCTATTTCTGCCTAATAATAGTGGTATTATGCGCTGTTGTGTATAACTTAGTCCACAGGAATAGCAGCGCATCGTTTCCTGAACGCTGTCGACTTCTGTAATATAATGTTAAAAATATTAGTTTTATGTTTAAGTCTCGTGAACATACGATAAAGAAGATGAATAATAGTCATAGACTAAACGTAGGCTTAACAGGTTGATAGAATGAGTATGATTCGGCCGGAGAGGTACCGACTCCACACGTATTTCTGCCGTGAAATGTGGAAAGCAGTTGTTGTTAGCTCATTTTTATAGGCGGCGACCATCGTAGTACTCGAAAGTAATAACACATCTGCTATTGATTGCAGATAGACCTCGTCTTCTATGTAGTTGCTGACAGAAATTCTTGGTCAGCAGTAACCACTTTCCATCAGGTAGCCAGTATGTTTTTACCACTAATACACTTAAAATGTAGTCGTAACTATACTTCATCTATACCTAGATTATTTAGTTAATAGTCTAGTGTAAATTAATGGAGATATTAATTAGTGGCCCAAGCCCGAATGGCAGAAGCTTTAGTACACCTAAAGTCTCCGACAAGGTTTAACGACTGCTAATGGGTTTTATAATAACTGATACTGCTAGGGTCTCTTCGCACTGTACGACATGAAATCTTATTGAAATAATACGTGAAGCAAAAATTTGTGATTCGTTTTTAAGATACTTGGCGCAGGCGGACGAGTATGACATTACGCACGGTTATAGCTGATGTAGAAAAGGATAGCGCAATGCTAACACTTTTTCAAATAATGCTTAGAACTTACATAAAATCAACTAAAAACACATTAAACACTACCTTACATTTGACACAAACACATATATAAAAAACCAAATAGAACATTCAATGTCTTACTATGAAAACACTTAACGTCAAAAATTTCAGATGTCTTTGTCAAAATACCCGCTTAGTTAATAAACCTCTTTTTACCTTTAACGGGTGCATTCAAAATAACTTTAAATCTCTTACAATTTATTTCAATTAGAGAAATATTTGTGCTACTTTGGACAATATGAAGGTTAGTTTTTAATTTAAACCGTTGGTATACAGGTGCCATTTTTTAAATGATATATTCTCTGTAACTCTGCTGAGGTGATTCCACTGACATGTCATATGTCACAATTCATCAAGCCGTCAAGTTTGACCTGTAGATCGTTCTAAAGAAATGGCCATATGCACACAAAAAATACATATTACCTACGACATACCTATAAAAATTACATATGTACCTATAAAAGAAACTATTCTCATTTTGACGTTCTCGGCTAAAAGTATTTTTATAGAAAGCGTGTCCGCTATGACTGGCTGCTGGGCAGAGTGGGCATAGTGTGACCGAGTCACTTGACAACGACTCGACGATCCGACGGTTGGAAGTTTTTTAGTACGTTTCAAACGTATGAATTATGAATATCGCGAGCAGGGGAGTGAGTAAACATACGCAACAGCTCAAAAAACAGGACGGGGGGTTATGAACAAATTGAAAATGTCTGACAGGATTTTATACTGATATTAAATCAAGACACACGGCTGAGAAATATAAATTAGTTTCGTGAGTTATATTACAAGTTACATATATGGATTTTAGTTACACATAATAACTATAATAAGTAAATTTTAATCTTTGTAACACAGAGACCCTACTAAATAGTAAATATATTACTTAACTTATTTTTACAATCGCGTAATACGTGCGAGTAACTATTTTAGGGAGTTAGTAGAACGTATTGTTCAACCGGGAACCGGGACGTATTTATCCGTGGCATCACTGAAACGCAAAAATTGCTGCACTCTATATGCATAGCGTGCAGCAGTTTTTGCGTTTCGGTGGAAGGTTGTGGTTGCCTTCTCACTTTATAAGAGACAATCATCTAAATCTCGAAAGTAAAAATATATCTATGATAAACTTTAGATAGACACCTTGTTCAATCATTTGTTGAACAGCTTCATATTAAGCTGTTCACAGATGTCCATGGGGGGCACTGACCACTTACCATATAGTGGACTGCAGGTGGTTCGATTACTTATATCTTATAATAATAATGACCAGCACGATATACGAGTAATAAAATAACATTTATTACAGTTATTGTCTGAATGATTTCCATGGCCGTAATTATCGGCTTAATGGCTATTACGCCATCTCACTCGCCAATTTGTAGCGCTATCTTATTTATTTCATTATAAGGAATGAATAACAAAGACAAAATAATTCTTTTTGTTTTTATCTTTTTAATGAATTAAGTTGAAATAATAATAACTTAAATGCCAATAACCACAGTGGTGTTAGAGCACCAAGTTCTCAATATAATAACGATAAAGCTGTAGCTATATTTAAGTAAAAATTGATGAATTTGGAATTATGAAGTCATTAAAGCCGTAAAGTAGCGATGTAATTGCTAAAGAATAAATGTGACCTTATTGGTCACAACATAAGCTACAACATGATCATCTTTATCTAACCCGAAAGCCATGAAACATTCGCTTCAAGTGTTCTCACCCTGTGTAACGTCAGCGTTTAGCCTTAAAGAAAAATATATCTCCGAGGTAGTGATGTTACGAATGTTATTATTTGAAGATTCACAAATGCGAATACGAATATGCAGATTTTTGTTTAATTTGGAGCCACCATGGGCGCTGCATCTACACATACTACTGTCGTCAACCCATTATTGTCGCACTGCTGGGCACGGGTCTTCTCTCAGAATGAGAGAATTTGAGGCCATAGTCCACCGCGCTGGCCAAGTGCGAATTGGTGGACCTCACACACCTCCGAGAACTTTTTTTTAAAGGACTCTAGGGTGTATAGGTTTCCTCACGATGTTTTCCTTCACCGAAAAGCAGTGATAATTAATTTCTAATACGTACATGAATCAGTGTGCGTGCCTGGGTTTGAACCTAGGCCCTCCCGGTTGAGAGAGCAAGTTTCAACAATTAGGCTATCACTGCTCTACATACATACTATTAACGAGTATAAAATATACAAGTAATGTGAGGTGCAGTACTGCAGTAGGTCTGGTCACCTATTTTTGAGCCTCTAATGGCAATTCTACATTCGAAAAATTATCGAACAATTCTCCTAATGCGAAGATGTATAAACATGCGAATATTTGCGAATGAAGACACGAATTTTCATGTAACGAATAGTCCAGTAGTCCAAGAGACCTTATTTGCTATGACTTAGTTACGTAACGCGCTCGGCCACGACTTCATAGCTTATGACCAATCTCATTGATTTCTAGGTTCATGTGTTTTCATCAAAACATATGTAGTTTGGTTAAATTTGAATAAACTCATACGGAACTGCAAGATTGTATATTGTATACTAAAATATTGCCAGAAGTCATGTAAATTGAATAACACATAAGCATGGAAGTAATGCAACAGGATCTTAGAACATCTTGATATTTTAAGACTACTGTTCATATTAAAAATTTGAAGTTGTCAAAATCACGTGAGTTTAGCTAGGTTGTTTGGAGAAATGTACGAAAAAGGCTACGACAAGCCGTTGACAATCTATGTAAAAGAGAGGACAGTAGTGTTATACTATTCAGCTTTAATTTGGCTTCAATAAAATTTTGAAGGAAGCTCTTATAAGCTCTTGTAACCCCCTTATAAGCACATAAAGCCTCCATATAAGGTCATTAAGTTTCGCAATTAATAGTAGAGAAATTCGCTCAAAATTTGAAATGACGTTTCAGAAACAAAAGTTCCAGATATGTATTAGAAGGAAACCTAAAATTTCGTCGAAATCGAAATTTATTGAACTTAGGAGTTGAAATATCGCTTAAAGTGCAACTTTCGTGGCCTCCGGGTGAGCGTTGGACATATAAACCATATGCCTTTTGTAAATTGATGATATTTGTCTTGTCGTCAAGTATAGTTTTTGTATTTTTTATTTTGATTTTAATTTTGATAGTAGGCTTAGGAAAGCGCTATGTCCGAAGGCTCGCCCCTTTAGTTCCGGGATCAGATAGGGCGCGGTATGTGACCACGCATACCGCTGTTCTTCCCGGTATCCCCTGCCTGGCGTAAAAGGCGACTAAACGGCGCTTCCAGGATTGCGGGCGGTTAGAGTGGGAGCTTGAACGGGCCAGCCAGGCGATACCGGGAAGAACAGCGGTATGTGTGGTCACATACCGACGAAACGACTAGAGGAAGCGGTGGGTTCAGCCGCCCATCTGGGAGTCCTCTTTGTAGTGCCGAGGACGGCGGCGCTTTAGTGCTGTAAAAACCACACATAACCCTGCGTTGCTCCCATAGCATCAGGTACTTTTTAAAGGTTTCCCCATTGAAAACAAAAAAAAATCTAAAGGCTTAAAAAATGAAACTAAGTAGTCTTTATGCTACGTCTATTACCTATTAAGTTAAGGATTGGCCACTAGTGATATTTATTTGAAATATGATACCAAACAATATTACAACTCCCAACATACTACATACATTTTGAAGAAAATAGTACCGACTTATTCGTTACTAATTATTACGTTCTTAAAATCATACTTTAAGCGATTTTAAATTAACAATTAACAATTGTTGTTGTAGGTATTGTGAATAATAAAATTTTATATATATATATATCACCCATGTAAAGTAAAATAAGTCTCATGCCTTACAATCTATGTAAAATAATTAAAACAATGTTATAAAACTGCTGTCAAGTCAGGTAATTTCCCACTGAACTATAATGGCAGGTGTCTAAACAACGGCTTAGCCTATTCACTACTTCCATGTGGAAAATAAACACTAATTAGCATAGATCTAAGTTCCATAACCTTAAGGCCTATACGGTCGCGTACCAAATAACCACATGTGAGAATTCGAGTGAGAGGCGCTTGTCAGGGCCGCCCGGCGCTTGCGCAGCTACTGTTTAAAGGGTTTCTTTATTGCTAACTTTTAGGAAAGGTTTAGGTAAGTTCAGGTCGAATTCAATTAGGACACATATGTATGAAATACTAATAATAGCACTAAGTCAAACTAAAAAAGCGTTCGCAGTCTGTCAGTCAGTAATAGTGTTCTGACTTTGGAACTATATTAGATAGACACTAATTTTTTTAGGCGACAACATCAGAAGGAGCGAAGTGTTGAGCATACATACTTATGTGAGTGTAAGTGAATTTGTTGACACGCTACAGCCCAAACCGCTAAACAGATTGTATGTGACATCACACTTATGTGTGTGTAAGTGAATTTTTTGTCACGCTGCAGACCAAACGGCTTAACAGATCGTATATGACATCGTAAGAATTAACTCTGGTGCCAAAGTGCTATAGGCCATACCTATAATAAAAAAAAATACCTGCGATCAGAAATAAGGCAGGAAACGGACGGTTTTATTATTATCGTTACAATATGGGTTAAAAATGAAAACTAGTAAAGTGACCACTACATTAGTATGCATTTACATACGTATAAAATATGTGAAACAATATTTAGACACAAAATTATAATAAAAACCTTAAAGTAAATAAATTTCTAATAAATCAAAACACCTGTCTGCTTCAAAATGTAATCAACTGAAGCTGAAGGAAACCAACTTGTTAAATATTCAGTTTTTTCTAATAATTTAATTATGTTACTTGTATACAGAGTGTGTATTGTATTGTCGCTACAACAATAAAACAGAGAGTTTTCTTTATGAATTAATTTGTCCCTCCATGGCGTTTCACGTCTAGAAACCAATACTCTTCGACGGTTTTAACTTTGTCTTTTTTATTAAAAAGTAATAAATACTTATATTTTATATTTGTCGCTGTTTTGATAATGAATTCGAAAAGTAATAAGGTTGGTAATTTAAAGGCATGGATTTTTCTATGTGAAAGCTCGACTTTTATAACTTTTTTGCACTTTGTTATAACTGGCTGTTTCCCGCGTCATCACCCGCATTTTAAACCCGCGTTTAACTTTTTTTTTTTATTTGACTGAAGTAGCAAACGAGCATGCAGTCCACCTGATGGTAAGTGGTCACTGCCGCCCATGGACATCTGTAATCAACTTCATACAGAACATGGGTTCCATCTGAAGTCAATCACAGATGCGTCGCTACTCCCGAGGACTATGATGGTCGCCTCATGTGAAAGTGTGCCGGCAACCACACCCTTCTTTTTATTTTTTTTATTTTTTTTATTTGACTGAAGTAGCAAACGAGCATGTAGTCCACCTGATGGTAAGTGGTCACTACCGCCCATGGACATCTGTAATCAACTTCATACAGAACACACAGATCACAGATGCGTTGCTACTCCCGAGGACTATGATGGTCGCCCCATGTAAAAGTGTGCCGGCAACCACACCCTTCTATCGAAACGCCAGAAATGCTTCACGCTAGAAATAGGTGTGGCGGTGGTACTTCCCCGGTTGAACTACACTGGTTCTACCACCTTTAGAATATTAAATTTTAATTATGATAATAACTATTTATTGAGAAAATGAATTTTAATATATTAAAGATTTTTAAGGTCATTTTAATATGGGTACATGTTATAAAAATATTCCGTCTTTTTTGGTAATTTAATTCAGTAGTAACAAAGGGATTCAAAGTTGCGTATACAGCGCGATTATATTTCGCTTTGTGATAGATGTTGCCGCAGTTTATTCACAGTATGTAATTCAATATAATGAAAAGCCTGCACATTTTTGGGTTAAGATTATTTTGAGATGACATTCATGTATCTAAAATGATGAACAAATATGCGATCTGACGATCGATACGATTGTCGACCCGCGTGGCGTAGCGGTTACCATACCGGTCTGACGCGCAATGGGTCCCGGGTCCGATTCCCGGCCAGACAGGTATCTGAATGATGAGTTTAGATTCATGTTCTGGGTCTAGATGTTTGTGTATTCGTCTTGTGTGTGTCCATGGTACCCACGACACAGGAGAAAATCCTAATGCCTTACATTAGGATTTATGAGCGTAGAAAGCGTGCGTGTGATCTACTACATAGTATAATGTTAAGATACGTGTAAGCAAACTTGAATTTTAAAGGCGTTTCGATAAATCGGTAACACAAAGATGCTGTACGTTAAAAATATTCCATGAAATATTATCAAAGATTTCAATAGACGACCCGGCGTCTTAATAAAAGCCAATAAGCCTGTCGCGCCTCGAAAAAATGAGGAAACTCATCGAGATCAAAGAAGAAGCACAAGGATACCTTAAGGGGCTTGTTATACTACGCACTAGAAACAAGTGCACTCCATTGATCTTACCATACAGATAGACCTCCCCTAATTGACGCCACATCAAACGGTCCTGAGACCTTTGAAATAAGCGGTTCCCAGCTCTTTTCCTCAAGTCAACATACTTCAAGGCGTTAAACTTAAATCTTACTTGAAATGAAACTTAATCACAAAGACGAGAAAGGGCTCTTTAGTTTTTTTTCTGATTTGATATTTTCAGGTTTAAGCGAAAGTACCGTTTACCGTCAGTCGCTTCTAGCGTCGATGTTGAACGAGTCCTCAAAACCGGAAAATGCTTAAGTGAAAAAAGAAACACCTCGTCCGCTAGGTGAGAATTTGTGAGATTACTCCAGAATACCAATTTGGCGCCTGCTTCGAGTTTCAAATAATTTCCACTTTGAAGAGCTTGATCAAAGAAATAAAACTAAAAAGCAGACCTCTCAGGCAGCCGACGAAAATGGGAGTAAATTTAACCAACAGTAATTCGCCTTTGAAGGGCTCGAGGGAACTCCGGGAAGGAAAATTGCAAAAGTTAGTGGTCCCTTATGAGCCAGAGTTATTGCTACGAGATATTTTGGAACCCATGTTGTAATATTTTTGCTTAAATCGACAATTACATCGAAAGTTTCCGTTGAAATTCTCAGGCAAGTTTGAAGAATTAAATAGATCTTTATCGCCTTTGCCAATTCAAAGTTGGATATTATTTTATTATCTCCTAAAGATAAGCATCGGTATTAATTTCTTTGACAGTTTGAGAGAGCGGGAGATTAGTGGACAGTATTTCTTGAGCAAATTTATTGCAAACGCAGATTTAAATCATCAAAATGGAGAGATGTAGTAATATAAGTCGTGATTTTCTTTCATACATGAAGAAATTTAATTAAATTCTGATATCAACGTGATGTAATAGAATTTAGTTAGTTGGAAAAAAAGCAATGCAGTTTAAATCGATTTCAAAGAAATAATATTGTATGTATTTTTTATATACTTAAACCTAAGTATGACCAGACGATTATGAAAAATAGTCACTGTCATCAGATGGACTGTTGTTCTTCTTATATAGTTTATACTATAGTTTTAAAATATTTACCTGTAAATAAGCAGCATCGGACACCAGCGTACAGAGTAGGGCGCCGGTCAGAGCCCGCAGCACCGCTTTTCCCATATCGCCGCACATTTTGAATAGCTCAAATTAAATACCGAATAGTAAGAATAAAAAAATATATTAAGTATAGTATTTTTTTGTTTGAGTACACTTCACTTAACAAGTCGTCGAAAGACACTGTCCACTTGTACAACGCTCCCCACTAGAACATCGTATGGTAGGGTAAGAGAAGGTAGCAGCGTGTCGTAACGTAATTTAGTAAGGAAATAAGTAATGCTTAGTATCGCAAGGAACTGGATTTTGTTTGGCAATTGCTTCTCGGGTGACTAGAAATGTTTTGGCTCGAATTAATCGTATTACAACCTTACAATCAAAGAGGGATTATGTAGTGTATGTTACGTCATAACATCTCCGTTGACCCACATGCCGCAGCGATCACCATCTTACAAGAAAGCGCTCCAAATTCTATTACAACTAAGAAAAGATATTTACGAGCAGTATTTACAGTAACAGTTGAAATTCGGCAACCGAAACGAAGGTCCGAAGTTGAAATCACAGGCACGCACAATTTTCCGATCCAAACCAATTTTCTAAAATTATTTGTGTATATTGGAATGATTTTTCAAAGAAGTCGTGAAAAAACCAATCAATACACCTGAGAATTATCTAATAAAAAGTTTTCAAAAATGTGTGAAGTCCACTAATTCGCACTTGGCCAGTGTGGTAGGCTATGCTTAAAACTCAAATTTTAAGAGAAAACCCGTGCCTATCAGTAGACAATAACGAGGTAACAAAGAACGTATTTACATATTTGTTCTGGGTCCAAGTTAACACCCCACGAGCACACGAACATGTGTATGAGTACATAACGACACATAATTTATGTAAACAATTGTACGTAATGAGTAATGTGATATGAAGTATACTAGATATATAATGGAAGTAGACATATTTATTTTATTCATTATAGTATGTATGTATAATTGTATTTTGTATGTATTTGTAAGCTAGTATATTAAGTATCTATATTATAGTTTACTCTAAATTTAACACTTGCCGCAAAATTTCAAGCCACCCAGGGTTCCCTGTTAGAGAATGCCATAAAGCGTTTAGTTTGCCCAATTGTAACTTTTATATTATAAAGGTGCAATAAATAAATGAATAAATAAATAAAATAGATGTATCCCGCAGCTCCTCATGCTTCGATTATATTTCTCAGGTGGTAGAAGCAGTGTAGTTCGACCAGGGCAGTACCACCGCCATACCTATTTCCACCATTAAGCAGTTGCGTTTCAATGGAAGAGTGTGGTTGCGGTACACTTTTACATGAGGCGACCGCATCTGTGATTGACTTCAGATAGAACCCATGTTCTATTTAAAGTTGCTTACAAATGTCCATAGGCGTTAGTGACCACTTAACATCAGATAGAATGCATGCTCGTTCGTAAAAAAAATACTACGGCAAAATGTATCCTCCGCTCAGTACTTTATTCTATTTCTTTCAAATCCTCTTAGTATTTTTTTCGTGAAAGAGTAAAAGATATTACGTACGTACATTGTATATAAATAAAATCTCTATCTTAGATTACCAACCTGTCGTTCTAAACGATAGGTTGCCCCTAATAGTACAGTAACTACTTAATAAACCCCATGCCCTGGGTCCACCTCACAGTCAATACAATCAACAGTTGCAAATATATGTATGTTGTCGACTCAAAATCAATATTTTTTAATGTTTTATTATTCACATAAGTTTTTAATCAAATCTATGATACCCCTTGATGGAATTATTAGTACACCTCTTTGTCAAAAACGAACTACCATACAAACATTTATACTCGATTTTAATATTTTCATCCTACTTTTTTTAAAATAAAACGTAGCCTATACTGGATCCCAAGGTCACCACTATCTTTGTACACAATTTCATAAAAATCGGTGCAGTAGTTTAGGCGTGAAAGAGCAACAGACAGACAGACAGACAGACAGAGTTACTTTCGCATTTGTAATATTAGTAGGAATTTCAAGTAAACTGATTGAAAACTGATCGAGTAATGGATGCAGCCAATTTGGAATAAAGTATTTTGTTACATTATTTTAGGTCATGGAAAAGTATAAAAACATATGTATCTTACAATATCTTTGGTCCGCAGTGCCCCCGCCATAGATATATATATATATATATATATATATATATATATATATATATATATATATATATATATATATTTAAAGCTTTCTACACTCATAACTCCACCCTAAATTTTTCTCCTGTATCGTCGATGCCATGGACATACACAAGGCGATACACAAAATGGATACATTAAAGTAAAGTTAACTAGAAATAGAAATGATATATGATAACAGTAACGTACTCATAGATCGTAGATATGCACTACAACTTATCAAGGAGATCCACTTGAAACTCACTTTCAAATGTAACACACCGTTCGCGCAGATACACTTGTCAGATGCCCCGGACTCTGCTGTTATCCTTCTTTTTCTTCAATTGTCGATATAGCGACACATAAAAAAAAATATATATTTTGCAGCTTTTCGTACTCTCATTTCAATTTCCAAGACTACAACAGAAGCTAAATTGTACACATCTTGACTTTAGGAAGCACATTCAGTCTTTCTTGTGTAGTGTCTCGTTCTAAAACAGAATAAATCAATTGCAACAGAAATGGTATTAAAAAAGTACATTATAAAATTATTTGTAGTAACTTTTAAAAGTATTTCATAAGTTGATCCTTGTTACAACTTGCCCCTTGAAATTGTTACAATATGCCCCACAGGAACATTTTTTATTATAACTGCTGTAAAAAATATATCTCTTATTTGGTGTAAAATTACAATTAACATAATCGAACTAAACAAATGCTAAACGTATTTGAAGAAAACAACTATTGCTAAACAGTTTGTAACCAAAAATAATCAATTTTATTAAAACAAGAAAAGTTCATTACCTGGTCATATTGGAGCGCCTGCACAACGCCGCTTCATGCGCCGTCTGATGGGATGATGATCGCACTCATATGATAGAATGCGTATTGACCAGTAGGTTAGGTGGAAAAAAACAACTAATATTATTGTATTATCTAGGTGAAAAATGCTTGTTACTACTTACCCCTGTTACAACTAGCCCCCGCTCCACTGTATTTAAAATTCTCATGTCACAATGTTAGTTCCCGTAACTGTTTCCTCCAAAACGGCTTGACCGATTCTCAGAAAATGTTTGTGAGCATATTGAGTAGATCTGAGAATCAGCCAACATCAATTTTTCATACCCCTTAGGATGAGGGTTGTCGTCCCTTATAATTTTTTTTTTTATTTGGCAAAACAACGTTTGCCGTGTCAATTAGTGTATATTTTAAATTTCATATTTGTATTTTATCTCAAATATCGTTACTGATACATAATTTACACGTATTATAACGCCATTACATTTAAATGTTCTTCGATGTAGTGTACATCCGAATATTTATTGTAAGGAAGGCATCTATTAGACAACTACGATAAATACGCTTATTCGCTTAATAATTAATAATACTTTATAGATGTTCACGTAATTTGATAATTGCTGTAGTTTCTCCTCCTTCCCCGGCTTTAACTAGATCCTGTTATCAATCTTACCTGTAATTTATAAATGTTGATTAAAATTATGAGTGGGTTTTAATTTATTTCAAAATTCGCTACATCGGCCTTTTATGTGTGAAATCTAATTTTTATGGACGGATACTTAACAACAGATAAGTAGTAATTGACCTAAATATAAGTATATCAATACATAAAACAAATCTCAAGATAAATTGATGACCCACATTGCATGGCCAATTTGCTGGTTTAAAGAAGTAGGCTATTAATTCTTTTACCCATCAGTTCTTCCAAGGTTTAGTTTTGTATACTTTGTGTGACTGACAGAAATTAGGATACGACATTTTATTACGCGATATCGGATTTAAATTGATTATGTAATAAATAAAACAAATATACTATAATTAGGTATTTGAAACTTGACATCTCAAGCGTTAACGTTGCAGTTTATATAAGTGTTCATAATTCCAGCTATCTACACAAAGCTTTGGGATAACAGGAACCGCTTAAGCCAAGTTATTATCCCAGTTTACGCGGTTTGTTAACATTCTGAAATCGGATATGTTTAGAGGCTCAAAGCGCTTGCTTTTAAATGCTCAGAATAATGCAGTTGTTTTAACATTAACCGGGACTTCGTTACTAAATAACAAAGTTGTTTCACCAGCTGATAAAGACAGTGTAGTTCGACCAGGGAGGAACCACCGCCACACTTATTTCTAGCATAAGGCAGTTCTTTCGATGGATGGTTCTGGTTGCCGGCACACCTATATATATATATGGCGCCCAACATAGTCCGCGGTCACAGTTGCGTTGCTGCTTGCAACGCAACTGTGATTAACTTCAAATAGAAACCAGGTTCTGAAACTTCATAGCAACTGCTTATTGATGCCCACAGGCGGTATTGACCAATTCAGTTCCGTATACAAAATGCAATTTTAATTCATCTATACAAAAAGTATTTTACAATATATTAACTGGATGTCCTAATGCACTTTACTTGGGGCGCTAGCTTAAACCAAATTATCCCAAGGTAGCCATTATTCACGAATAACTTCAGTCAAAGTTACATTTTACTATAATTAATACTAACTACCAAACGAGCTCGCTATCTAGCACAGAAGTTCTGTCTGAAGTCTATTGAAGACACGTTGGTATTCCCAACGACTAAGATGTTCACCTCACCACCTTAACTTCTATGTATGGTGTAATTTTATGCTGTTTTGCGTGATAATTCTATGAATTCAAAAATTCAAACGAATGAATTTTAAGATGAAGCTATAACTTTATTCAAAAACGCGTAGGATTAATGCCGTAACTACACAGCGGTAATAAGCATTTTTAAATATTGTTATTATTTTAACTTAATTCATTAAGAACTAGATAATTCATTAGTCTCCTATAAAAATAGAGCTTTTGTATTTTGTACATTCTAATTAATAATTAGTCTTTCCCATAGTCGAATTATCCTTTAATCGAGCTGGATAGGTAATCTTTTATCCAATTGAAGTAGCAAACGAGCGCGAAATCCACTTGATAGTATGTGATGACTGCCGCCTGTGGACATCTTTAAGCAACTTTATACAGAACACAGGTTTTATCTGAAGTCAATCACACTGCGTTGCTACTTCCGAGGTCGGAAATGGTCGCCTCATATAAAAGTGTGCCGCCAATCACACCCTTTCATCGAAATGCAAGAAATGCTTCAAGCTAGAAATAGGTGTGGCAGTGCTACCTCTCCGGTCGAACTACATTGGTCCTACCACCTGGCAAATGAAATTAAACGTCAAATCTAGACGTTCAAAACCACTGAAGTCAAAGACCGGAACCGGACCGGCGAGTGTTGTGCAACTGGCCATAACGTGCAGGGACCTTCGATTCACTCACTCTCACTTTTACGTGTGCTTGTATCGTACGGTGAAATTGAAAGGGATCTTATGCGAAATTTGCGTTTTGTGGAAATAATTTTATTCGCAATTTGGATAATGGATAATAAAAGTCACGTAAGATTTCCATCCATCCATCCATCAGCCCTTTGAGGTCCATTGCTGGACATAGGCCTCCCCTAAATGACGCCACTCCAACCGGTCCTGTGCCTTCTGAATCTAACGGTTTCCCGCTGTCCTCTTCAGGTCATCGGTCCACCTGTGTCCATCGTGTCCAGGGGGCGACCTGTGCTCCTTTTGCCTAAACGTGGTCGCCAGTCGAGGACCTTCCTTCCCCATCGGTTATCGGTCCTACGAGCGATGTGGCCGGCCCATTGGCACTTCAGCTTCACTTAAGATTAACATTTGTTTAATTCGCTAGAGTTATTCTTACTGTGCGCTGTTTATATTTGCCGTTTTATACCTAAATGATGCATTTTGGTATAATGCATGTTTTTTTGACAAACGATGTAATTATCTAGCATAAGGCCTACATGATAGTATGTGCTCATAATTGAAGAATTATTAGAATCAACCTATTATGTAAATGCCATTAGACATTAGGTTTACCTTTGTAATCCTTATTTTAAGGCATTCTAAAATGTTGAAAAAATTATAAATAGTTGACCATTGATTAAAAAAATCACAAAAAATGTTTACATTTTCTTACAATTAATCTTTGCACAGTTTACGCGAGCGGGCTAGATTACTTGTTTATTCTTGGTTAATGAAATCTTAGACTAAAATGGTAGTTAGGTAAAACACATTTAAAAATTATTAAACATCATATTTCATTAAAACTTTATATCAGGCTATCTCGTCAATTATATTAATATAGACGATTAAAAAATGTATTTTTTTAAAAATTTATCACTTAACTAGCAAAGTTTTTCCCGCACAAATCTCGACTCAGTGGGAATTCTGCGATAAAAGTAGTCTACATGTTGTTCCATAACATTTTCTATAGTAAAAAACCCGTAAAAATCTGTGTGCTCAATATCATAAAGATCGGTTCAGTTATTTAGGCGTGAATAAGTAGCAGACAGACAGACAGAGTTACTTTCACATAAATATTAGTAGGGATTTGCCTATTTAGTAATACATCCTACTAATATTATAAATGCGAAAGTTTGTGAGGATGTATGTGTATTTGTTATTCTTTCACGCAAAAACTACTGAACGGATTAGGTTGAAACTTTACAGTAGTATAGGTTATACATCAGAATCACACATGGGCTATAATTTGTAATGATTTTTTTTTTATAAGGTTATAATATAACGAGAAATATCAGGTTAGTCGGAAAAAAAGTTGTGCTCTGAGAGCTATCTTCGCGTACGCTGCCTAAACCGTTGGAGATATCCAAATATAATGTACCGTGGGATTGTTTGGCTCACATAGATCTAAATAAAAGTCCGCGACAGCATATGTCTATATCTTATGTGTAACCCACAATAACTCTTTTTATACTTTGAAAATTTTAAAAATATCAAGTTGATGTTTCCATGGGTTTTATACAAACTAAATATTAATCCTTATCAAAATAAATGATTTCAAAAAATCAAGCATCTAATAAAGATTGAATCTGCCTTTTACATCATGTAAATTGGATAAGTAGTTTAGAAGATATTACGAGTATAACATATTGCGTAGTCAATTGATTGACCGGCAGTACGCGCCGTGCGCCGCCGCCGCCATATACAACGAAGTTGTATGATATTAATATTTGAATGGTTATAAAACACGGAGCAAAATGTGAAAGGTCAATGACGTCTCTGTAGTTCCGGGAATAAAGCTAAGGTATCCCCTGTCTGTGGTAAGAGGCAACTAAAAGGGACCTTTCGAGGTTGCGGGCGGCTAGACTGAGAGTTCTAAACACCCAGTCAGCAACTTCGGGAAAGATGTCAGCATGTGTGGTCGCATGCTATCGTGAGAGCCAGGATGGACGGAGCTTGAACCGTCCAGCCAGGCGATCCCGGGAAGGACGGTGGCATACGTGTGGTCGCATATCGTGGTAAAGACCAGATGGAGTGGTGGGCCCAGCCGCTTACTTGAGGAGGAGCCCGATGGGGCAATGCACTCAGAGGACTCCAGTTGCGTTCCTTTGAAGATCCCGGAGTCCTGGTGCTATAAGAATCCCAGATAACCCTGCGTCGCTCCCACGGCGTACCTTTTGAAGGTTTCTCCCTCGACAAAAAGAAAAAAAGTCAATGAGAATGAAACAGCGGAAAGGTTAAATATGTTATTCAATCGTCATCGACATTTTAACGTAACACAACTCGGTACATATGTCAGATTAGCAGTAGTTTAGGTCGTAGTTGACCACGCTAGCCAGCTGCGCGTTGGTAACCGTCACGGGTTTTGAGACCTTTTCTTAAAACTTTTAATTTCAGAGTAAGCATTAATATATGTTGCCGACAAAACTAATTCAAATTAATATACGTGCCTGTGATTTGAAATTTGAACACACTGATTTAGGCGATTAACACACGGCACCGCGCACCGCCGCGAATAGCGGTGCCCCGCGCGGTAAGGCGGTTTACGCACCTGTACGCGCGGATGGACCGATCATCAAAATAAACTTTTCGACATCGAAATGCATTTTTGCTTCAACGATGATCCGCGCGGTTAGGCGCCAGCCCGTGTGTGAGGCGCCGACCCCCCGCACTGTCGTTCACACGGAGACACGGTGGTGATGAGAACGCCGCTGGACCGCGCGGCGTTTCGGTGTACGTTTGTGGGGCATCAACGGATTTAATAGACCCCAATACAACATGAGATCCGCTTCACCGCCTACCGTGGCAGTGAGCGGTACCGTATGTTAATCGCCTTAGGAAGTAGGGCAAGGGTTCAATCTGAAGTAAATCACAGATGCGTTGCTACTCCCGAGGACTATGATGATCGCCTCATATAAAAGTGAGCCGGCAGGCACACCCTTCAAATGAAACACAAGAACTGCTTCACGGTAGAAATAGGTGCGGCGGTGATGCCTCTCTGGTTGAACCATTGCTCTACCACCTTGCAAACTTTATGTGGCAGACTAAATTCCACGCGAGCGAAGCCGCGGGCAAAGGCTAGTTATACATAACAAAAAAAGTAGTTTTACCATGAGTTCTCAAATAATAATAGGTTTAATTACGAGTAAAATAAATTTATTATTAATAAAATAAGTTATGCAATTTTTTAGAAGTATCATCTAATATTACTACAGTAGCATCTAATATTCTAGTTTAAACTCAACATGAAATCATCTGATTTCTTTAATATTTAGTCAATATTTTTCTTTAGGAGGCTACGTCTATCTTTTCTTATCGATGACTGATAGAATACAAAGAAACATTATTCTCAGCGCTAATGTTGGATTAAAAGCGAAATAACTATAATAGCCTTTTGTTCTGACGAAAGTTCATTTAATTAGCCCAAGTTAGTTATTTTCCTTTTGTGTACAGGTAATGAAAGAAAATATTCATGTTTACTTCAAATTCAGTTTATGATTTTAACATAATTTTATGTACAGGAAAGGGAACATCACAAGCCACTAAAACATTCACAAAGCAATGACAACAACTGATAAACATTTAAATACAAAAAACCAGCCAAGTGCGAGTTGGACTCGCACACGAAGGGAACCATTATGTTTAAAAACGGTAAAAATCACATTCGTTGTATGAGAGTCCCCATTAAATATAAATTTTGTTCTGTTTTAAGTAGGTATCTGGTTTTCGTCCCTGTAGTTCCGGGATCAGAATAGGGGTACGGTATCCCCTCCCTAACGCGACTAAAAGGGGCTTGCGGGGTTGCGGGCGGCTAGATTGGGAGCTCGAACCGTTCGGTCAAGCGAGCCCGAGAAGGACGGCGGTATGTGTGGTCGCATACCATCGTAAAGACTAGACGAAGCGGTGGGTCCAGCCGCCCATCTGGGAGGAGCCCTGGGGCAATGGGCTTAGAGGATTCCGGTTGCGTTCCTTTGGAGATCCCGGAGTCTTCTTTATAGCGCCGAGGACGGCCACGGGGGGGGGGGGGGGGGGGTTTAAGTGCGGTAAAAATCCTATAGCGAGGAGCGTCGCAGCGATCCCACGGCGTTAGGAAAAAAAATGCGTTGCTGTGTTCTTATATGTTCCAAAACGATTTTAACATATTATAACAATATATTAAAATCCTTTTAGAAACATTTGCCAATGTATATCATCTAGCTGTTCCAGAGGGAGACCAGGAGGTTGTTCAGGAACAATCACATCATCCCGAGCTCGCAGATAATCGAAGGTAGCAGCGAGGTTGTACGCAGACCAAGGTCCGTGCCGTACTTGTGCCTTATCTGTTGTGGCCTACCATAGAATATCGTTTTAGTTATTCCACGCTCTTGGCTTCAGTTAGGCCCAGTGTGGGATTTAAGCCGTTCCCCTTTTGATGGACACGTATCTTACAGACACTGAAGGTAATAAAACGTTTTTAAGTACTCCGGGTTTGTTTTAAAAATTAACAACGTATCTAGTTTTTTAACAATATGAAATGAGCGGACAGTCCTACTCTTAAATGGTAATCCCATATAAAATATTTTTTCCCTAAGATTGGGCTCCGATTGTACCTACTCCTGAGGACTAAGTTAAAACTTGGGATAAGTTCTTGTATACCCACCTAATCACACTTTTCAAAACAGAACTCAGCAGCGTTTGAACTCATTTCCCGCCCGCGATCGGTACGTGCAATACGAAACGTTTCCCCTTTGGCATATTCTTCAATCACTCGCTTGCCAGAACACCAATATACAATATTTGGCTATCGATAAATGTGAAGCGGTACGCCACATTTTGATCTAATATATAAAATTCTCGTGTCACAGTTTTTGTTGCCAAACTCCTCCGAAACGACTTGACCGATTTTTACCAAATTTTATATGCTTATTCTGAAGGTCTGAGAATCGGCCAACATCAATTTTTCATACCCCTTAAGGGTTGTCCACCCTTAACATTTTTTTTAATTTTTTATATGGCAAAACAACGTTTGTCGGGACAGCTAGTATCAATATATGTTGGCTTTCTATTGTCGTCAGCCTATTTTTGTCCCACTGCTGGGCACGGGTCTTCTTGAGAATGAGAGAGTTATAGGCCATAGTCCACCGCGCTGGCCAAATGCGAATTGGTGGACCAGTGCGAATTGATGGATCAGTGCGAATTGGTGGACTAGTGCAAATTGGTGGTCCAGTGCGAATTGGTGGTCCAGAGCGAATTGGTGGACTAGTGCAAATTGGTGGTCCAGTGCGAATTGGTGGATCAGTGCGAATTGGTGGACTAGTGCAAATTGGTGGTCCAGTGCGAATTGGTGGATCAGTGCGAATTGGTGGACTAGTGCAAATTGGTGGTCCAGTGCGAATTGGTGGATCAGTGCGAATTGGTGGACTAGTGCAAATTGGTGGTCCAGTGCGAATTGGTGGATCAGTGCGAATTGGTGACTAGTGCAAATTGGTGGTCCAGTGCGAATTGGTGGATCAGTGCGAATTGGTGGACAGGTGCGAAATGGCGGACCACCAACGTGGATGTCCTCCTATTCGCCTTTCTTTTATTTGTAAATATTTCCCAAACTAAATTAATTTTATTATTACTGTATCAAAACAAACCCATCATAAAATTTATATTTACCTGCCTGAGGTTTTGTTTTGGATATGGTTGCAGAGGTTTTATGGAAAAAGTTAAATCAAAAAGCTCAGATTTACCATATATGTTCATATATACATGCATTAATTAAGAACGCTAGAATGATAGAAGCCGTCTTCAAGGTGTACAGATACACCTTGTAGATGATCATCTCAAGATGAGACCACCATCTGGAGATGATGGTGTATACGGATGGTGGTCTCATCCTGCCATCTCATCAGCCATATTACAGTGACACTGTTTGTTGTACTCCTTCTAAAATATGCACTTCTTGTTATGTACTACACATTTTTTTATTCGATTAAAGTAGCAGACGAGCATGCAGTCCATCTTATGGTAAGGGATCACTGCCGCCCTGCGACATCTGTACGCAACCTCATATAGAACATAGGTTCTACCTGAAGTTAATCACAGATGCGTTGCCGCTCCCGAGGTCGAACATAGTCGCCTCATATAAAAATGTGCCGGCAACCACATCCTGCTATTGAAACGTAAGGAATGCTACACGCTAGAAGTAGATGTGGCGGTGGTACCTCCCTGGTAGAACTACACTATTTTTACCGCCTTTTAATGGTAAGAGAATACGCAAGCAATGATTGTTTTGGGAAATGTTATAAACGTCAAACTAAGGAAATACATTGAAGTTGCAGCCTACATGAGCGACATTAAATACTTACCACCCAGATGGACTGCATGACTCGATTGTCAACTACAATGTAATAAAAAAAAACTAATTAGACATCCGTCCTAAAAGATTCGGTACAGATGTTATTATCTTAATATTATCTAACAACATATTCTGCATCTTAATCTTATCTATCTCCTAGGAATTGTGTTTGTAATAGACTCCCTAAGCGTATCGTTCGATATCGTTAGCAACTATTAAACTAGGAGAATTAGCCGTCGAACAAACTTACTCTACCCTTCTGCACGTTGTGTAAAGCTTTGGTGTTAAAATATATGGAAGTGAAAATAAGATGATAGGATAACTTTACAGTCTTTAGTAAAGTGAAAAATGCGTTGAAAAGTGACGATGCAACAAAATGAAGAAACATCTTAGTTATACGCGTTCTTTCGGAACTGAGAGAAAAAATCCAACCTTATTGTCCCTTATTCAGTCGGCCAAAGTAGAAAGACCATTTTTTAGCATAATGTACCTATTTAATATATGTATATGTAAAACCTTTCTTTTACCCAACGTTGATGGTAATGAACAAATTTCAACTTTTGAAAGGCAGTAGAACCCTTCAAGGTGCGTTATATCTACTTCTGATTAATAATGTAATGATAAGTGCTTTTGCATTCGGGTTTTAAGGGTATGGCAACTAGAGCCTACTTATTCAACGAGGTATTTCAACTTAGTTCTTAAGGACAGTAACGCATCTCGTCCCTGTAGCTCCGGGATCAGAATAGGGCTACGGCATCCCCTGCCTGTCGTAAGAGGCGATTAAAAGGGGCTTCCAGGGTTACAGACGGCTAGAGTGGGAGCTCGAACCGTTCAGTCAAGCAATCCCGGGAAGGACGGCGGTATGTGTGGTCGCATACCGTCGTAGAGACTAGACGGAGCGGTGGGCCCAGCCGCCCATCTGGGAGGAGCCCGATGGGGCAGCGCGCTCGGAGGATTCCGGTTGAACTCGTTTCGAGATCCCGGAGTCCTCCTTTTCAGCGCCGAGAACGGCCACCGCGGGGATTTTAGTGCGGTAAAAATCCCACATAACCCTGCGTCGCTCCCACGGCATCGGGTACCTTTTGAAGGTTTCCCCCCTCGAAAACAAAAAAAAAAAGACAGTAATGCATCTATAGCCAACTTAACGTAAGAATAATCCTGTCTATTAATTACAGCTGTCCATAAATTGCAGTGGCCACCTAATATCAGATGAACTGCTACTCGTTTTTTATTATAAAAAAGGTACATAATAACACATGTTTTTTTTTTGTTATCTGACTGAAGTGGCAAACGAGCATGCAGTCCACCTGGTAAGCGGTCACTGCCATGGACATCTGTAATCAACTTTATACAGAACATGGGTTTTATCTGAAACCAATCACAGATCCGTTGCTACTCCCGAGGACTATGATGGCTCATATAAAATTGTGCCGGCAACAACACCCTTAAGGTTCGCGGTTCGCGCCGCGACAGAGACACAAGACTGAGACTGGAGAATGCGACCGGAGACTGGAACTGTGAAATGTCTATGTCTCTTCTGCATGTAGGGCGAGACCGAGACCGGAGACCGCGACAAGTATCTCGCTCTCTTCGCGCACAAGACGTCAGTATCGGATAGTTCGTCGGTGAAGTCAGTTGTGACATGATGGAAAACCAAGTAGTAGAACTTCCATTGGAGGAAGAAGAATACGATGATTTGTCTTATATTATTATTCTAAATACAAAACTAAAAAAAGTACTTCCTGTTAAGCAATTATATTTAAGTAGACGCCAAAAAGGATCATTTTTGCTATTAATGAAGAATAACCTAATGTTTGATGAAAATATGTTCAGGAAGTAGAAAAAGTATTCATTTTAACCACTAAAGATATGTGTTTTCGGAGCGCGACACAGGACACTACTCGTCCTGGGCACCTACCGTCTCGCTGTCTACCTCTCGCGTCCCTGTCTCCTTGTCTCCGTCTCGATTGGGAACTGTCGCTTATGCATTGCCTAATGACAAGTAACGGCCACGGTCTCCGGTCGTGGTCTCCTGGCTCGGTCTCCTGTCAAGCGCAAGAAATGCTTCACGCTAGAAACAGGTGTGGCGGTTGTACTTCCCCGGTCGACCTATACTGGTTCTAGCACCTTAAAAAATATAGAATGATAGTGTACATTATCCAAAAGGGAAATCTGTGGGTACTCGACGCTTAATAGAATCCATATGTGAAATCGTTCGTAAGTAGGTACTTGTATAGTACGGTTTTACGGTTGAATTTAAACAATTGCATCTTTTAGTACCTCGACTTATGACATTAAACAATTTTATCACTTCCAGAATCCCTAAACCCATGAACGGGTCAGTGAGTAGAGTTAAGTTAGTAGTTAGCACGATGTCCGGCGATATCTCCACCAAGATAGTGTAACAAAGGGCAGATTATATACAGCAAATTTAGTTCTGCCTCATTAGCATGTACATAGGTATAAGTTCAGTTTGAGCAAACTTCCGCTTTATGTGGGGTTTCTTGAGTAGAACAATGCAACGTTTAATCATTTAGCAAATTTAGCTTTTGAGCACTCGGTTTCAAGATAGTATGAAACTGTAGATGATTGAAATATTCACCGTTTACCGATTCCATAAGTCTATTTGATGTTTTATTTCATAGTTTGCATAGCGTATTGAATAGAAGGTACTCGTACATTTTTCAAACACATTCGGTAATCTTTTTTTTTTTTTTGTTTTCGAGGGGAAACCTTCCAAAGGTACCCAACGCCGTGGGAGCGACGCAGGGTTATGTGGGATTTTTACCGCACCAAAACCTCCCCGGTGGCCGTCCTCGGCGCTGAGAAGGAGGACTCCGGGATCTCGAAACGAGTTCAACCGGAATCCTCCGAGCGCGCTGCCCCATCGGGCTCCTCCCAGATGGGCGGCTGGGCCCACCGCTCCGTCTAGTCTTTACGACGGTATGCGACCACACATACCGCCGTCCTTCCCGGGATTGTCTGACCGAACGGTTCGAGCTCCCACTCTAGCCGCCTGCAACCCCGGAAGCCCCTTTTAGTCGCCTCTTACGACAGGCAGGGGATACCGTAGCCCTATTCTGACCCCGAGGCTACAGGGACGACATTCGGTAATCTACCGATCAATGCGCTTAGAAGAGATCTGGTAAGTTTTCTCGAACAATCGTCCTTTACGCTTACGTCCATACACGACATATATACTGTACATTATACATATATGTATGTATGTATGTGCGTATGTATATAATGTGTGTATTAAATACATACATTGAAATGTACACTGTACATTTGCGATTTCGATTTCGCCCATGCATTCTACTCTAGAATATACGTTTTTTTAATGGTAATAAACTCGCACTAAAGGCCAATTCAAACGTATATCGATAGTGCGCTAATTATTCTGAACTTTCGTATAAAGACAACACGACACTAAAGAAAAACATTCTTGTTTAAAATGTACAAATTCTTGTTCCGAAAAAAGACAAAGCCTACTTAACGAGACATGCATAATGCATCTACGTACTGCGGAAAAAATGAGAAAAACGACCCTTGCGCACTGTTTGCCAGCTTACAGAGAACACAGACAAACTAGCTCTAAGACCTGATGATACCCAAGAAAATGAAATAACAGATCCCATAGTAACGAAAATTTACCTGGTGTTGATCTAGTAATTAGTAAATTCTAGTATTTATTGTAGTATTTTACTTATAAAAAGTAATTCAACTATTTACTGTAGGTGACACAGAAAATCTATCTAAATTGAAAAATTGTGACATGAAAAAGGCTTTTGGTAGATTTTTCTGGTGATATTAGATTGCCGCCGCATACAGAACATCGTGCTTTCACTTTTTTGGGTTAACTGATTTTAAACAGCCGGGTTTTCGTTGTTATAATTATATACTTAATTAACTGATTTTAAAGACTAACATAAGGGTATACAAGTATATAATTCTGCGATGGTCCATTTACCGTTTAAAACCATCATTCCTAAATACTCTTTTTCGAGTATGGGGCACAATATTTAAAATAAATGTATAAGCTATCTCACTATTACAACAGAGACAAAACCAAAGACATGTATTTAAATCGATCAAGTTCTTTGTACTAGAGTACAAGACTGTAGAACGTAACAATACGATACATACTTTTTTTCTGACACAGCGGGGGAAAAATGAACCCCTGAACCAACACAATAATATTACTTGCCGTTCTTGTCGGACTCGTTACCCATTAAAACCCATTGATTCTGCCTCGAGCGATAAGGGTCCGAGGTTGATTTCCGGTGGGGACAAATATTTGACATGGTGTATATGGGTGTTGTCCAAATAATTCTTTGCTGTGTATTTTTTCTAACGGCTACAAGTAGTCAGTTTTACCATTATATAATATAATGAAAGACAAAACTGTCCGGAAAAAACACGTTATGCCTTTACAAACTACATGTATTATTCTGTGATACAGCAAAATATTTTTGTAAATCATTTTATTTTATTACTGTGGCTGTTAAATTATAAAAAATAGTATTTAAACGGAAAAAAATATCAGCTGGTTAGAAATATTTTTATGACCTCATTATTAACACGCGTTGGAAGGAGGGAATAGAAAACTTCTTCTGCTTCTTCTTTTAGCTACCACAATCAAGAATGGTCAAAAAAGAAGTTGGGCGTCGCATTAAAATGAAGCATCTGAAATCTGAAAAAAATGTTCAAAATAATAAGTGGGAAAATGGATGGTGAGTCACGAACCAAACGGTACCTAAGAAACGAGCAAAAACATCAGAATTTTGCCATCATTCATTGTATGATATGAAACATCGCAAGAGAAATTACGTATTTGGTCGACAAAAAATTGTAATGTCGTCAATTTAATGTAGAATTCAACTATGCCCCATGCGCTTCAACCAACCTTCTGCAAAAGAATTTATATAATCTTCACTCGACCACGATGCAAGTATTGCCTGATTATGCGAATTATTATGCAAACTGACATAATTAGGTTTTGCGCGTAACTTTCACATGCAATGAGGAAGATGTTACGGAAAGGAAGTAAATATTACATGTTGGAGGAATGCACAAATAACTGATTATGAATTAGCATTTTAAAACACGCATCGTATTTTAAGTTGTATATTGAACCTTGGACCATGAAGTTAAGATCTAAAGATCTGTTTTGAACGTATTAACGTGTATGATGTATAACACGAAAATGTAGCGTAACAAATTAATAACATTGTAGAGTTCAGTGACTATTTTGTTTCTTTTTTACACTATTGTTAGTTTTTCTATAAATTTTCGAAGGCGGAGTACTACTATATTGTAAAAATAGACATTCATGCATATGGGTGTGAGTGTGTGCATACGCATATATTACTTTGATAAATAATTCATTCATCACGTGTGTTTTATATTCTGATGAAGGCTAAGATTTCAAAGCATTCCCCTAGACTTTTTTCAAATAACACTATAGTAAACGAAAATGTATTTTGACACATTACAACAACGAAAACAGAACCGCGTGTTTAGGATTCGAATCCACTTCCAACGATGTAATGTAGTGTTCATCTACTGATACTTAAAGCTTATATAACTTTACGTCACAAGATAGAATCAAGACGATATCGTCTAAGATATATATCTATATATCGAAGGAAGATATATATCTTCCTTCAGCATGAATCATGTATTACACCCATACATTTCTATATCTATACCACATTATTTAAAGAGTTTATTTTTAAACTATTCAACAAACGCAGAACTTGTTACCCTCTACTCCATATTCTGTGATATTGTCAACAAGTAGGGATTGGGATTATTCGGATACCCAATTTGTTGGGTCAGATTCACAAGAACGCAAAACACCAAATCATAATACATATTTCTAAACTGTTATATAAAATACAAAACATGGGGGTATACTATTTAGTGGAGGGAAATTATTAAAAACATTTTCCGTGCTTTGCTTTGGTGAAATTAGTCTTTTATATTTCAGTTCATCTGTGATACTTTCTGCGTTTATACATCTACCAACCTATTAATTGTTTATATAGAAAACATTTCTCTGGACTTATATTTGTTTACGTACACATCCTTTAAATTGAATATGCACATACCTACAATAATTCACATCACCAATACATGCTTTCCACTAAGACGCATCTTTAAGGTAATTTGACTACATCTAATGTGACGCTTATGATAATAAACAATTTGACACCAACAAATATTCACCATTCCCCGACACAAGCTCGGGTATATTCATTACGTATTCCACTGAGCAAACAAGGATATTGGCCTATCATGTCACTATTTGTTTTATTACTAGGGATGTGACTGATTCGGAACCGTATCTCAAATTGCTGGATATCCGTAATAAATACTATATGAGGTGTCGTAATATAAACGATCAGGGAAAGTATTTCGTGGATAAGTTATTGTACACGGTTTTCCTCATTAATTATTAAGTTTAAATCAAAATATAGATAATATTTGGTTTATATATTTTTGATTAATATATAAAATTTGTAGGTAACTACTTATTTACTATTTAATCGCTATTCCATTTTGTAAAAACAGGAATTAGATTATTGATTCGTGACATAATAATATAAAGTTCAAAACAGTAGTAAAATAATTTCAAATTCATAGAGTTTGATGCAATGAAAAAAAAACAAACGTGGTTTTTAAATGCCTATATTTTATTTAATGGTTAAACTTAAATAAGTAAATCATGTCATATTCTAATGCATAATCATTAAAAACTTGAGATCATTTTGTATTTATCTCTGAATGTGTATGCTTAACTTTTCTATTATTACGAGGTGATAAGGGGTAGAAAACTAGTACCTGATTGCCTCATAATATAACGAGGCAATCATTCAATCATCATCAAAAATGAGCAATCATCAAACATTCATAACTTTAATGATGGAGAGGAAAACATTTATAGTGAGTAATAAAACAACTGACTAAAACTCGGATCCCAATCGAAAGGCCTAAGTTTCTAATCCCAGGCACCGCTGAAATTCAAAAAGTTAGGGGCTCATTAAAAAAGAATTATTATGAACTGCTATAATATTGTAGGTTTTGCAAATACTTTTATCATTTTAATGCTAGATATTAACTTCATATAGTTTGTACTTCTTATTGTGGAACGATATTATATACTTATTATTATTTAATGATATTATGTACTTGTCGGGAGTAGCAACGCATCTGTGATTGACTTCAGATGGAACCCGTGTTCTGTATGAACGTGATTACAAACGTCCATGGACGGCAGTGACAAGTTACCATCAGGTGGACTGCATGCTCGTTTACTACTTCAGTCAGATAAAAAAAAATAAGTTTGCAAATAAAATGATTTGAGAGAAAATGTAAATACCTATTTTAATAACAAAAAAAGTAAAAATTTTGACAAGACATTGGATACGCGTTAATTCTGGCATCAGTTCAGTCCATTCGTGCTATAACTGATGCCGAAATGATGGAAAATTGACACGGTTAGACGATCAGTCCCGACTGACAACAAACTGATAAAAGTACGACACAGTCACCGTTTGCACACACAACGCAACAATCTTTTATTCATATGGATATTATATTTTCAGTCATTCAAAACAGACCGACGAATATTATCTAAAATATTTAATTTTCAGCAACCCACTCTATGGGTCCGTGTCTTACACGATAATTCTCTCGTCATCCGCGTAATTAACGTGTAACCGATGTCATACAAGTGGACCTCTACTTGAATATCCTTTCAAAATCTTCACTTTCTTTTATCAAAAGTAAACAAAACAAGCGCCTACTGAATATATTTAAGTCACCAAGATCTATCACTAAACAACTGTCGCCGAAAACAATTCGACACCAAACGTTCACGTCTCAACACCTCAGTGGGTATTCATTACGCATTCCCCTATGTAAACATGTGATATTGGTCCCAACATATGACTCTTGTAAGACGTGTTTTATTAAAGCGGTTCCTACACGTGCGTACGGGCCCGCGAATTTGCATGCGGATACTAAGAATTTTATATGAATGTAATACATTTACTACTTACGTATTGGCCGCACGTACGCGGAATTCGGTTACTGATACGATTTTATATTGAAATCGATTTCAGTCATGTTTGATAAGTAGGTATGTTTTATGTGTTTTCACCCTTAAAAATTAAGTTAGAATGTTTCTTAAGAGTATTTACTTACCGCATGTTTATAAGGTGGTAGAACCTATATCTAACGTAAAGCATTCCTTGCGTTTCGATGGAATGGTGTGGTTGCTGGCAGACTTTTATATGAGGCGACCATCCTAGTCCTCGGGAGTAGCAACGCATCTGTGATTGACTTCAGATATAAACCATGTTCTGTTTGAAGTTGCTTACAGATGTCGTAGGGCGACAGTGACCCTAACATCAGGTGGGCTGCATGGTCGTTTTCTACTTCATTATTTAAAAAAAAAATGTTGCAAATGAAAACTCGGCAGTGCCACGAATGTTTACGAGGAAATCCACTGATTAAAATTTAAGATTAATTGACAGAAATGTAAAAAATAAATTCGAAGGTACAGATACGTGTCATTACAGTAAATAGTTGGCACTCGCATTATATTTAAGCGAGATCGTTTTATTTCGGCGTTTCATCGACGCATCGTTCATGTAAATCGCTTCACGGTACGGAAAATTGATATCGGAAAACACTTTCGTTATTGAAACACCGATGAATTTCAAAATGAATGCATTTAGGGACGCTTCGCTGTATTTGTACTCTGAGAGCATTTTCTCCTTGGTTATTTCGTAAACTGAGATTTATTAAAGACAATACATCTGTCATGTTATGCAAACCTACCCTTTTTGTATTTAACAGCAAGCTACTAAATAACAGCTAGTATATAACAGCAAAAAAGCGATGTAGTAAAAGTGAAGAGATTATTGAAATAAGTCACGTACATAACCTTATTATTATTATTATTATTAGCTTTTTATTAGCTTCACCTGTATGTTTGTTTGTAACCGACTTCTTTGGGCGCGATTTTGACCCACTTTAAACGGCCAGATTTCGTTCAAACTTTGTAGATTTATTTTGGACCGATGATAATACACTAATTTGATAAAATTATTCCATTTTTTTATTTGACTAAAAAGTAGAAAATAAATAATAGTTTAAAAAAACTAAAAAACATGCTTTTTATAGAAAACCGAACTAAAAAATAGAAAATAAATTTAAATGAATTTAAATTAAGAAATAGTGTTAAAAATTTCAATGAATATAAATTAATAATAGTGTGAATAAAAAAAAATATTAAAAAAAAAGCGTGGGGTGCTTTTTAAGATATTATCGAAATGATAATCACTCTACTCATATCTGTCAATAAAATATCTATAACCATTGACACCATGCACCCCACGCTTTTTTTTAAATAAAATATTTTTTTTATTTACACTATTATTAATTCATTGAAATTTTGAACACTATTTTCTTAATTTAAATTCATTTAAATTTATTTTCTATTTTTTAGTTCGGTTTTCTATAAAAAGCGTGTTTTTTAGTTTTTTTTAACCATTATTTATTTTTAGTTAAACTTGTTCGCAACCTTTCGCATATACATCATGGAGCCATAGTTTCTTTTGTATGCTATGGAGGTAGCAAACAAACACGCACTCCACCTATTGGTGGCGGGCCTGTACGATGCAATCAGATTGGTACCTTTTTTTGAAAACCTGTGTGACATCCTCTCGGCTGCGGGGGTTGCAAGAAGATATGCAGGACTCCCACCGGCTGAAACCCCATGATGTTCTCTTGGACGGCCTATGCTAATAGCACTGCTCCACGATTCCACGACATTTGCTTGCGTCAAACATCGGTGTCTTACTTGAGTTTGGCCTTGGTTTTGTTACTACCTCTAAAACTAAGTCGCATATGTATATCTCCCTTACCACACCCTTTAGACTACTGGAACATAATAGCCTTTAATACTACTGTTAAGCAGAAGAGATGTGGCGGAGTTGCCTTCATTGATGAACCACAATGGATTGGACCACTTTCAAAAATTTATGTTAAAAGTCGAAATCATAATTGATAACAACACCCACCACAATACTTAAAATGCCTTTTAACAATAATGTCAATTGGTAATCTGTTCTGATTTAAAGATTACTAACGTAAAGTAAAGATTACTAAAGTAATATAAGTAAGATAAAGTAGTCATCACACACGAGATTTTTTAAATATCTGCAGTCGCAACTCATGATTCGGTTAGTATGTTAGCAACATCAATACAGTGTAGATTGAATGATAATGATTGATGTACTGTTTAGCGTGACGACTTAGCCTATTAATTGGACTACACGCTTATTTGCTTTGCATGCACCAACTAAAACCATAATATCTACTTGGGTACAACCATTATTGTCCCACTGCTGAGCACGGGTTTTCTCTCAGAACGAGAGAGTTTTAGCACCGCGCTGGCCAAGTGCGAATTGGTGGACTTCACACACCGCCGAGACCTTTTTTTTTAAAAAACTTTCGGGTGTGAAGTTTTCTCACGATGTTTTCCTTCGCCGTCAAAGTAGTGATAATTAATTTCTAATTAATACGCACATAAATTAGTGGTGCGTGCCTGGGTTTGAACCTCGGACCCTCCGATTGAGAGGGCAAGTTTCAGCCATTTATTCACTGCTCTATATAATACTCACTATGTAACATTTACTCCAAATAAACATTAAATGTAAATAACATATCGAAGCTAGACACAAGATCAGCTACAAATTGGACTGAAACAAAGACACACAATCGATGTGAGCAACATTAGTTCACAAACGTACTTCAGACAATGTTGACTTTCAATTTGAATACTCAAAACAACGCTACAGCGCACTCGGTAAAGTGCATTGGGAGACGTCATATATATCAGTGTAAAATCGTCTAAATCTAAAAAAAGACATTAATTTATAAAAGAAATATATAATTTGTCTTTTAAACAATCAATTCGTAATTATTTCATTATGGTTGTTTAACTTTAATTTTTTTCACACATTATCAACTGAAAATATTTACAGATAATAAAAATCAAAGTTTGTCATGATTATACATCGCAAATTTGTTTGGATAATTGAGAGTAAGTAAGAATAGAAATCGCTATAGTTAAAAAGATCATTTGTAGTTTTATTTCACTAAAATTCATCTACTTCGCTAAAAGTTATTTAGTTACAAAGTTATGTTACATTTATTATAAGCGGTTAAAACCGCGGGGCAGCTAATTGTAAATATCTACTTTGCCTGTAATTATGTAATAAATAACTTTAATTCGAGACTCCCTTCGTATTCGATATGTGCACCATATAGTGCTAACGTATAATTTTGTTTTCATATCGATGCTCTTTGTTTACGTTGCTCGATGTGGTCGCGGCATACATTTGTCTACCCATCCATCTGACCATCAACCTTTTGAAGTCCACTACTGGACACAGTCCTCACAGATGGTTTTTCTTAACAGTAACAGTGCCTGGAAAGCGTGTTGGCACCCGCAATAGGTGTTGATGTAACATAGGAGAATACTGATGTTTTTTCCTTTTTTTATATAAGTTTGAAGTAGTAAACGAGCATTCAGTCCACCTGAAAGTAAGTGGTCACCTCCGTCTATGGACATCTGTACGCAACTTCATATAGAACATAGGTCTATCTGAAGTCAACCACGAATGCGTTGTTATGCTCGAGGTCTAAGATAGTCGCCTTATATAAAAGTGTGCCGGCCACCACATCCTTCCATCTAAATGCAAGAGGTGCTTCACGCTAGAAATAGGTGGTGATGGTAACTCCCCGGTCGAACTACACTTGTCCTACCACCTGGCAAAAGTCTTCTATAGTCGTCTCTTACGACATCCACATAAAAAAATAATAGTGCTCTTCGAGATACACACGGCACGCACTATAAATGTATGACATAAATTATTTACCTATCTATATAAATATTTCTTTTATTTTTATAAATTGTATAAATCCAGACACGGCAATGCATCCGCTTTTTTTATTTTTGTCATCGACTACGCCAAACACTGTTTCACTCAAAATTGTCCCCTTGTATATTAATACTTATGTTGGGATTTAATCACGAATTTCCTTTTCCATATAATTTAATAATACTATATTACTACTCATATGTTGCTATACTAAATAAACAAATCAAAATAATTATGTTTGTTGATCAGAGCATGATAAATACATGTTTAAGCCTTCATCAACGTGCTTATGATAATGAAGGTTAGTTATGCGAAATCAGTCATAGGCCACCCATTTGTTTATTAGCCTACTACTAATTCGGTTTAGAATCCTTTCTCCGAACTCCTCTGATGGTAGTGGTAGATTACAGCCAAAACATATTTTTACAAGATTTCATCAGCAAATTAGCATCACCTGATCGGAAGTGGTCACTGCCGCTCATGGGATTCTGTATCGAACTTCATATGGAGGATTTATCTGAAATCAATCACGGATGCATTGCTAGTCCTGAGAACTAACATTCATATAAAATTTACTTTTTTTTTTGTTTTCGAGGGGGAAACCTTCAAAAGGTACCCGACGCCGTGGGAGCGACGCAGGGTTATGTGGGATTTTTACCGCACTAAAACCCCCCCGGTGGCCGTCCTCGGCGCTGAAAAGGAGGACTCCGGGATCTCGAAACGACTTCAACCGGAATCCTCCGAGCGCGCTGCCCCTTCGGGCTCCTCCCAGATGGGCGGCTGGGCCCACCGCTCCGTCTAGTCTTTACGACGGTATGCGACCACACATACCGCCGTCCTTCCCGGGATTGCCTGACCGAACGGTTCGAGCTCCCACTCTAACCGTCTGCAACCCCGGAAGCCCCTTTTAGTCGCCTCTTACGACAGACAGGGGATACCGTAGCCCTATTCTGACCCCGAGGCTACAGGGACGATATAAAATTTACCTGGCAACAACACCCAATAATAAAAATAAAATAATAATAAATACAACAATACCGAAACGCAAGAACTTCTTTCCGCTAGAAATTGGTGTTTGAACCTCTCCAATCAAACCAAACTCTTTGTACTACCTAGCAAACATTTTTTAATAGAAATAGTATCAATATGTCAGTCAGATTTTAAGTATCCACTGTCACCCATGGACATCTGTAATCAACCCCAGATAAGATCTGTTATATGTGTTGATGATGGTCATGTCTAAGGTTATCCAGATATTCGTTTCGGTCTACATATTTTAAACCCCTAGGATAAGTATGCCTCCCATACCGCATCCTTCATTCTATTTCACGACGAATCTTACCTAGCGATGCGACAATAATGCTTGATGACGACACTAAAAATAAATTATCCCTCAATCAATCCCATTCCGTCGAATCATCCAGCCGATAAAGAAAGACATTTATTTGATAAGATCAATACGTTCTATTTATGTCAGTTGGATGAAGCGCACAAAGGCGCTAAACGCTCGAAAAATCCAATTACCATAAATTCCTTACTACTTCGACTACACGAGCCCCTTTATCTTTTGTACTTCGGATCGGTTTCCCTCTATTGACACCCGTCTGTTTTCACACCACTCACTTTTATAACACACGACACGACTGTTTTGAGGAATGGGCCAAAAGCTGGTTCGTGTAATTTAACAAAAAATAAGAATATCATCAAAACTAAATTCCGGTTTAAAATATAAAAAAGACAAAATATTGAAACATATTGATCGCTTTTGACAATTATATATATTTATACTTTCTATGTTATTAAAAAGTATTTTACCCAAAAATACTTTTCAAACTTAGGTAAAACTCCGATCCTATGTAGGGTTACATCACTTATTGCATGCTCGTTAGCTACTTCCATATTATTAAAAAAAGGTAAATCTTATTCGTTATTTATTTACTTTAAAATCGTATCGTGAGCAACTCGTATTAAAACTGCTTAAGAGAACATACGGTAGGAGTACGTGTAATTTTACTCCATTCTCTATGTTTTACATTCTTCCCGCTTCCCCACGGAGCGTTTCTACTGGGAACCGGTTATTTCTTACATTCTGTACTAAATTCGCAGTTAGGAAATTGAATTTTTCGAATTCCACGTCTTGCGTTCGCTGCCAGTTTACCTTGGTCTGCCGCCCCTCCTTTGACTTTTACGAAATAGAGGCGAAAAGAGGCGAGGTATTGAATTGAGGTGTCTCGATCACTGGTCACGGATCGTTTTGTTCTCGATTGGCGGGCAGGAAAGGCAGCAGGTTTGAAAAGCCCGAAGTATTTCCATGTTTATTTTCGCCTTTAGTGATATCGCGACAAGTGAACTGTATTAAGAGGAAGCTTATGAGAAAGTCAGTCGTACGTGTATTGGTTCCCGCTGTTTGTCGACTCGGCAACAACTTAATTTAGAGAAATGAGTTTTTGAAGAAGCCGTGATAAAAAGTACTGAAAATAGGCACTAAAAGCATTTATATAAAAAAGTATAAGCTCACTAATAAAGTCGTCTTTATGGAATATGCAGTGTTTGCAAAATTAAAGTATTGAAATAAACGCGTTTAGGTGTTTTTTTTTAATAGCCCGTAAATGCTGCAAATTATTGTTATAAATGAGTTGATTTATAACAATAAAATGCATCAGTTGATTTATTTTATTTATGCTAACAACGATTACCTAATTTAACACGGGTACACTACGGATTTTGGTAAGTTTTAACCGTCTTTCTATAAAAAAAAACTTTTACTTCTATTTGAGTGAAAATATCGTTAGTCTGACGCAATGACCCCAAAAAACTAAATTTCGCAAAAATACGTTCTTTTTTCTTGACATAAAGCAGTATATTCAGCAATTGACCTGAAAAGCTAATAAACGGATAGATGTGCAGAGTAACTACAGTAATTGTCATAATGAGACTTATTAAAATCGTAATTTGTCATCACAGCAGTTCAAATTTTAGCTTGCATTGTTAAATTTATAATTATTACTGGAAAAAAATATTTTAGACTCTCAGTTCAAAGCAGTGAGGTCCAATATTAAGTAATATTAAATACAAATTTAACCAAAAAGTCATCACGTTGGCTCGACAAACACCGCAAATGACACTAACTATTAAAATTGAAACGAAATTGTCCATTAAAAAGCTTATTTCATGCAAAAGTCACTCTCATTTCGTGACTGCAATGAATTTCAACCCAGGCTACAAATACTTTTTTTTATAAAATTGAAGTAGCAAACGAGCACGCAGTCCACCTGATGGTAAGTGGTCATTGCCGCCCATGCCGTAAGCAACTTATGAATAACAGAAAATCTGTATAAAGTCAATCATAGATTGGACTAGGATGGTGGTTTCATAGCAAAGGGAGCAAACAACTTTTTTTTTTGTTCTCGAGGGGGAAACCTTCAAAAGGTACCCGACGCCGTGGGAGCGACGCGGGGTTATGTGGGATTTTTACCGCACTAAAACCCCCCCGGTGGCCGTCCTCGGCGCTATAAAGAGGACTCCGGGTACTCGGTCTGACCACAACCGGAATCCTCTGAGCGCGTTGCCCCATCGGGCTCCTCCCAGATGAGTGGCTGGGCCCACCGTTCCGTCTTGTCTTTACGACGGTATGCGACCACATATACCGCCGTCCTTCCCGGGATCGCCTGACCGAACGGTTCGAGCTCCCACTCTAGCCGCCTGCAACCCCGGAAGCCCTTGTAGTCGTCTCTTACGACAGGCAGGGGATGCCGTAGCCCTATTCTGATCCTGGAACTACAGGGACGGAGCAAGCAACTACACCCATCCACCAAAACTTAGGAACTGCTTTACGCTAAAATAATTTCTGCTCAAGTGGTAGAACCAGTGTAGTTCGACCGGTGAAGCACTACCGCCACACCTACTTCCAGCGTGAACCATTTCTTGCGTTTCGATGGATGGATGTGGTTGCCGGCACACTTTGTTATGAGGCGAACATCTTAGTTCTCCGGAGTTGCAACGCATCTATGATCGACTTCCGATAGAACCCATGTTCTGTTTGAAGTTGCTTACAGATGCCTATGGGCGGCAATGGCTACTTACCATCAGGTGGACTGCATGCTGGTTTGCTATTTCAATCAGATTAAAAAAATGTGGCAGTGATACTTTTTTGGTCAATTCGGTCGACTACTCATTCTAAAACACACTTGCATTTATCTTGCATAGCATTCCAATTGAAATCATGCGTATCATTTAACTATTAGGTTATTTGTATAGTGGTTAAGTTTTCAAACAGTTTATAATCCGCGTTGTGAAGCGATTACTATGCTGATACATCGTGGGTTCCGGATTCGATTCTCGACTACTCGACTAGGATAGATTTAGATTTCTGGATCCGAGTGCTTACGTAATCGACTTTGCCAATGGCACTCGTGTCACAGAAACAAATCCTAGGATTATGACTGTGCAAAGCGCTATTGTTTAAAAAACCATTACCACCGCCCATATACATTAAAAATATGTAACTAACCAAATAAATGTTTCAGCGTGACTTCTCATGGCTTTCAAATAGGTTGCTATTAATTATGTCCTTTTACCTCAGAACATCAATTTCAACTACCTCAATAACTATCTGTGGTAATGATGTCACTGGAAACCAATCACAAAGATGACAATTAACTTACTGAGACTGTTACACATAGTTTACGTCTTGCTTCAGCGACATCCTGTTTAACAATTTTCGGGGTATTTGAACCAAAATTTTACAAAGTTACAAACTAAGTCACCCTCTTGCCCTCTACGCTAAGCTTTAGACAAGCGTCTAATGTTGTGATAATACTTTAATTAATCCAAAACTTTCATCAACAAACTTATTTTAAGAAATTTTCACTCCTATTTTTTGTCTCTTAACCCGTATACTTCGAAATTGATGTTGAATTTTGAAATGCAATTTTGTTATCCTTTAGAGTAAATTTAAAAAAATAAAATTATACGTCATATTACGAATGAATCGTTCTAAACTTGTACAAAAATCAAATAGTTTCTAACAGTAAACTTAAGAGGACAACCATAAAAGTTATCAGATGTAGTAAACGTAGATTCCCCAGATAAAACTTTTATTAACGGAGAGTATCGCGTGCGAAGCGAAGATGTTATCAATTCAAAAAGTCGAAGCACAAGGACACAAGTACTGTGACAAGATAAACAGGGTAAAATAGTTCGTATACCACGGTAGAAAGGGTTATATGAACTGCTTAGTTATATTGGTATACACTGGATATTGAGATCGTGATTCATCACGCTTCGTGGTTAAAAGAGATTTGGTTATTATAACATTTTTTACTTGTAGAGGTTTACGGTCGTACGCCCTTTAATATTGAATCTCTGTTGGACATATATGTAGATGATATTAAAATATTTGAATTGTGTAAAATGAATATGAACCTCGCCACATCTATTTATGGTTTGAAGATGTTGTTGCCTTTTCATGGAAAAATTGCAGTACCGGATCACTTTCATATGAAGAGACCAGCTTAGTCCTCAAGGGCAACGACACATCAGCAACTGACATAAGATACAACTTCAGCCCTTGTTCTATATGAAATTTCTTTCAAGTGTCCATGGGTGGCCATAAACCCTTGCTGTCTGGTGGAATGCAGGCTAGTTTGCAGATTTAATTTAAAAAAAACACAGCAGGTACCAAGAAAGTGTTACGTAACAATACCTGAAGATTTTATTTTTACTTTTACGAAATTGATAACTTAAAATAAATCAATTCTACCGACTTACTTTTTCCCTTAACTCGTTTCGGACTAAATTAAGTTTGAATGATTTAAATACTTTGACAATTAGACCCACCTCCAAACTCGTAAGCCGGGACGAAAAATTGAACTTGACAGTTTTTATCGGATAAGTCAAAAGCCATTTTGACATAATTAACTTTCAGGCAGATCTGAAACTTTGTAAGTAGATAAAAAGCAAAAAGATATACGTAAACGGCGGTTAATAAATAATAAATGAGTTTATGATGATAACAAAACACATTTTTGCCCATCAGTCCAAACTACATTGCAGGGTATAACCTAAAACGTTATCATGAACTTGCACTTCACATTTTTTGTATGTTTGAAATAGCAAACGAGCATACAGTCCACCTGATGGTAAGTGATCACACCCATGGACATATGTGAGATAATTCACAGATGCGTTCCTGTTCCCGAGGTCTAAGATAGTCGACTTATATAAAAGTGTGCCAAAAACCACACCTTTCCATCGAAACGCAAGAACTGCTTCACGCTAGAAATAAGTGTGGCGGTGGTACCTCCCCGGTCGAACTACACTCATTCTATCACAGGATGAAATATGGACAAAAACGTAAACATTAATTGTTTTGAGGAGACGTAGTAAACTTGTTCTGAGGGTACAGACTGCGTGCACGATTGATATTTGAATCGCTAAAAATAAATTAATTCTTTGCAACGTTACAATTAGTTAACCAGTTATTACCTAAACAACAAGAATGACAACTAGGAAGCCAGATCTAGGATAGTGTTATTAAATAACCCGCTAACTAGATATTGTAATGAGCAATAAGTAAAGCTTTTGAAAGTGGCTTAAGATAACGCAAGACCGTTTGTACTGTGAACTGGTTTATATGAAATTGGCGCAGAGAGTTAGGTAAAGCGATTTTGTAACCAGTACTATTGCACTAAACGCTTTTACTATAGTAATGAACCAAATGAATATATATTTAAATGTCCGTACATTGCCCTCAGCTTAAACAAGTTCTCTAAGTATTGGCATTATCAATACTGTAAATAACGTGTATAAATATATAAAGATTACGGAATTCATATACAGTTTCTTATAGATATTAAAAATGTACACAAGCAACTAGGCACAAAGTACTTGATGTCACGGTGAAACATATTCGGAACTATTTTTTAACTATACGGTAAGAACACAGTTCTAGGAAGCTCCGCGAGACGCTAGAAGAATTCGCTGGCAGCGATTTATCGTCAGCTGATGAAATTCCCTTAACTAACTTATGCTTGATTCTTCTCTTATTAATTAATAAGTTAAAAAAATTTTTAAACAAAAAATACAACCGACTTCTATGCCACATAAAAGTAAAAAATAATTTAAATACATGTTGGTTTAGAGCAAACACAGTACTTAGTACGTAGTCCCGAAGTCGGCGCTCACCATATTTTGCTGGATCATGACGAAACTACATGTATCTTATATGAGCGCCGACTTCGGGACTACGTACTAAGTACTGTGTTTGCTCTAAACCAACATGTATTTAAATTATTTTTTACTTTTATGTGGCATAGAAGTCGGTTGTATTTTTTGTTTAAAAATTTTTTTTTTCACGCTTTTCAGTTACGATAAAATCAGTTATGGCTGTTGCTAGTCGTCCGCTAACCGGATGAATAAAATTAATTATTCGTCCGATTTTCGGATGAATAAAATTATGTGCTGACGTCATCATATAAAAATAGACTTCTTTGACACAACCGGTCGGGGGCGCTACCGCGCCCCCTCCCTTAGATTCTGAATTGGAAAAATCTGTTCGAACCTAACCTAACCCATCCAATTTAAAAAGGTTGGTAGTATTCTTGCATCTTCCAGGTAATTGTATTCAAAGTGGAATTTTTGATCATAATTATATCCGCTCCGAAACTCATTGTTGGTATTGTGAACAACAACATTATGTATACGTAAGCACAATATGGCCGATGCCTACGGCTTAAACTTGAAGGACCCCATCATTTTTAGGGTTGAGGAGTTGAAGGTCAAATTTATCATGTCATATCTTTGCTTAGTAATCTCATTACATATACGTAAGCACCATATGGCCGATGCTTATGGTTTAAACTTGCAGTACCCTGCATCATCAGGGTTGAGGAGTTGAAGGTCAATTTTCTTATCATACGTCTTTGCTTTGTAAATATATTACATATCCATAAGTATCAAATGGCCAACGCCTATGGTTTAAGCCTGAAGTACCCCTGAATAATCAGGACCGAAGAGTTGAAGGTCAAAATTATCATGTTATATCCTTGTTTAGTAATCTCATTACATATACGTAAGCACCATATGGCCAACGCCTATGGTTTAAGCTTGAAGGACCCCAGCATTATCAGGGTTGAGGAGTTGAAGGTCAAATTTTTCATGTCATATCTTTTCTATGTAATCTCATCGCATGCACGTAAGCAACAGATCCCAACTTCTATGGCTTGGTCTTACAGTACCCTGCATCATCAGGGTTGAGGAGTTGAAGGTCAACTTTTTTATCATACGTCTTCGCTTTGTAAATATATTACATACCCATAAGCATCAAATGGCCAACGCCTATAGTTTAAGCCTGAAGTACCCCTGCATCATCAGAGTTGAAGAGTTGAAGGTCAAATTTTTCATCTTTTATGTTTGCTTAGTAATCTTAGCAGATATACGTAGCGATCATGTAGCTAACGCCTATAGTTTAAGCTTGAAGCACCCCAGCATCATCAGGATTGAGGAGTTGAAGGTCCAATTTTCCACCGTATACAACCATTAGTCTAATGTTCTACCTTTAATCTGTTTCATCTCATTTTAAAAGCGTAAGCATGAAATAGCTAAGTTTTATGGCTTAGGCATTCAATACCCCTGCATCATCAGGATCGAGGAGTTGAAGGTCCAATTTTTCGTCGTACACCTTTGCTTAGCAATGTTATTACAAATCCGTGAGCAACAAATGTCTAACGTTTATGGTTTAGGCCTGCAGTACCCCTGCATCATCAGGGTTGAGGAGTTGAAGGTCAAATTTGTCATCGTACATCTTTGCTTTGCTATCTTATTATATATCCGTAAGCACCAAATGGCCATCTCCTACGGTTTGGGCTTACAGCACCCTGCATCATCAGAGTTGAGGAGTTGAAGGTCAATTTTTTATAATATGTCTTTGCTTAGTATTGTTATTACATACCCATAAGCACCAAATGGTCAACCCCTATGGTTTAGGCTTGAGGCACCCCTGCATCATCAGGATTGAGGAGTTGAAGGTCAAATTTTTCATCACATGTCTCTGCTTAGTAGTCTTATTACATATATGTAAGCGCCAAATAGCTAATGTTATAGTTTAGGATAGCTGTAACCCTGCATCATCAGGATCGAAGAGTTGAAGGTCAAATTTTTCGTCAACCTATATAAGCATAGATATATAACATATATACCAAGTTTCATAAGAATCGATTCGGCAGAAGCCGAGTTATCTCAAATTATCAAAAAAACTTGAGGAGTGGTGGTGGTTTCCACCCCATAACTCAAAGAGTTAAGCATCACAGCATACCTATGTCCAAGAGAAAAAGTTGCGTGACGAAATTTCCTATCAAATGAAAGAAAGAAAATGGAAATCGGTTGAGAAACACCCAAGTTATTCAAGATTTTAAGAAACCGACATTTTCCAATTTTCCGGAAAAACCGCCGGAAGGTTTTCATTTTCCTCAATATGGGACTGCCTGTGAAACTAGCCGCATACAATGTCGTATGAATCGTGTCGGTAGGTCGACGATTTCTAGCCATTTCGCCCGAACATACATAAAAAAAAAAAAAAAAAAAAAAAAAAAAAAAAAAAAAAAAAATATACGTGACGAATAGATAACCTCTTTCCTTTGGGAAGTCGGTTAAAAAGTAAGTGTGGTGTCCTTGCAGGTAATAACTATAAAATCTTTCGACATTTTACACTTTTTTACGTAGCCTTTTAGAAACGTAATTTTTTTTATAAATCAAAATAATGTAAATAATTATTTTAGTAAGTATATTTAAAGATATATGATCATACATAATAACGTTACACAGAATGTCAAAGAGCAAACAATTCTGAGTACTGTCAGTGCGCACGCCGTAATTAAATTCTAAGTTTTTCAAAGAGACTTTTCCCATTTCAGAAGCTAAGGGCCGGCGCACATATGACGGAGCGCAGCGCAGCGCAGCGCATGCCCGCGAAATTTTCTTAACGAATCACACACTAGCCGAAATTCGCGCTAATTACTGGGAGAATGCGCGCGGATGCGCGCGGGTGCGCGCGGATGCGCGAGCATGCGCTTCCATGCTCCTCAGAAATAAATTGCTGTTATTTAATTTTGGATATTATTTCTAAAGGGACAATGACGATAATAGTTTGACAGCAAAAAATGCGCTGCGCTGCGCTCCGTCATATGAGTGCCGGCCCTAATACGTCGCATCGCCTGACATAATTATAGTGGCAGGTACATAAAACATGTAGTGTGCTCCGCACTATTTTCCCGAACATTCGAACTGTAGCAAGGTTGTAAATAAAACAATGGTTCTGTTTGGATCTGTTAATAAATTAATTACCTTAGTAATGACTTATTTGTTATGGGATTTCTTGTTTTTAATTACGGGATAACTTATATATAAATTATTTCAATAAAGTATATATTCAAATATTTTTTAAGCATCTGATACATTTTATGGAACAAGAAAGTCAAGCATAAATGTCACAACATTCGGTCGTTATATTCATTCAACTAAATTATAATTATTTTCTCAGAATTATTTAACTTTAATTACTTTCAAAGTTTAGAAATTTATTTATTAATTAAATTAAATGAGAATAATGTTTTCAAGCAAGCCTAATTCGGCAATGTTTTTTTACAAAAGGTGGAGAAACGAGTATGATTCGACCGGGGAGGTACCTACCACCGCTACACTTATTTTTAGGGTAAATGGAAAGGTGTGGTTTAAGATTCACATTTATATGAGGCAACTTGACAATTGGCTTTTAATAGAACCTCTGTTCTGTATGAATTTGCTTACAGTTGTCCATGGCCGGCAACTTGTATTTGTTTTATAACTCAACTGAAATGTCTTTGTTCTGCATGATCCTTTTTTTTTTTTTTTTTTCGAGGGGGAAACCTTCCAAAGGTACCCGACGCCGTGGGAGCGACGCAGGGTTATGTGGGATTTTTACCGCACTAAAACCCCCCCGGTGGCCGTCCTCGGCGCTGAAAAGGAGGACTCCGGGATCTCGAAACGACTTCAACCGGAATCCTCCGAGCGCACTGCCCCATCGGGCTCCTCCCAGATGGGCGGCTGGGCCCACCGCTCCGTCTAGTCTTTACGACGGTATGCGACCACACATACCGCCGTCCTTCCCGGGATTGCCTGACCGAACGGTTCGAGCTCCCACTCTAGCCGTCTGCAACCCCGGAAGCCCCTTTTAGTCGCCTCTTACGACAGGCAGGGGATACCGTAGCCCTATTCTGACCCCGAGGCTACAGTCTGCATGATCCTACGGGGACACTTAAAAAATGTCAGTTACATATTTTTTTCTTACACTACCACTGGATCGTAATACGACCTCAACTGAGAAGATCCGGCAAGAAACAGTGGTCAGTGGTCTTGTCTTTGTTTCTTTGTATGTCTTTTTTACCATCTTGTTTTTGCATAGGTAATCCAATGTTTTTGCTTCACGTATTAATATATAGATAACATAGCCGCAGTGCCCCCAAACTTCTAATGCTTATAAATTTATTTAAATAATAAATCTAGATCATGCATCTAGAAACACAAGCGCGTGTGTTTCACGTTCTGTCTTTCAATGCGGCTTGTTCCATTTCCGAGCCTAATGACTCGCGTTAATGAGGACATAATTAAAGCAGTACATTTATCCGAGTTTTGCATGCGGATTGCTTTTTAAATGGCGTTTTTGAAAAACGTACTGAAATAGCTTATTCTTTAGTATTGAGGAATGCATGTTTTAAGCAACGGATTTTTTTCTTATACTGGACTAACAAACGAGTATGCCAACCTGATAAGTAGTCTCTGCCGTCTATAATTAACTTCACTTTCACATCAATCCCGTACTTTGGAGATACGAGCATTATAAAAGCTTTTTAAAAAAGGTTGCTTCTCCTAGAGTCTAAGATAGTCACCTTAATGTAAATGATTCGACAACAGCACAGTTCTGCCAGACAAGTCAAAACAGGTTCACATTTGAATTTTATTTATCTAATTGAAGTTGCAAACGAGCATGCAGTATACCAGATGCTAAGTGGTCACTGGCGCCCATGTACATCTGTAAGCAACGTCATATTGAACTAACTGAAGTTCTATTTGTCGTCAATCACAGATGCATTGCTACTCCCGAGGACTACGATGATCGCCTCATATAAAATTGTGCCAGCAGCCACACCCTTCCATCGAAACGCAAAAAATACTTCACACTAGAAATAGGTGTAGTTGATTCCATCACCTGTGACGTTATAAAATTGGTATGACAGTGGTGCTTTGTTAGTCAAACCGTACAGGCTCATATTGGTGCGGTTCAGTTGCTGCCCCTGAGGACGAAGTGAGAAAACCATAAATGAGGCTTTCCATTATCTATGTATTCTATAAAGTTGTCAGGTGGTAGAAAGAGTAGGGTTCGATCGGGTACGTACAACCGCCACACCCCTCTTTTTAACGGGATGCAATGTTTTTATTTTGATAGAAGGGTGTGGTTACCGGTTCGTTTTCATATAAGACGACAGTCCTCGTCCATCGTCGTCCTCAGAAGTAACAATGCTTTAGTGACTGATTTAAGATACAATAAAACCCCTATTTCACATGAAGTTGCTTACAGTTTTATGTGGGGCAATGACAGCTTACCATAAAATGGACTCCATTTTGTTTGCCTCTTCAGTTTTATAAAAATTCTTATATACTTAAAAACACCATTAAGTCAGACCACAGCTGCCATATCCCTTTGTTACTTATTAGATGAGGCGCTAGATTGCCTCCAAATGTTGTTTCTGTGGTTTTCTATATTTTACACATTATGTATAAATATAGACAAATTACCTATAATTATTTGTGCTTCTGTTTCTGTCTTATTCGAGACTAGTTGTGACCCGCAAATTCACCGAGTATAAAAAGTTCCACAATTTAAAACTGTGGTAGCTTTTAGGTAGATAGAGTAGATAAATTTCAATGAAGTATCAAGATATACAGCATAAATATATTTTCAACCCTGTTATTTCATGTCAGTACTTTTGTTTGATACAATTTGAAGTACACAGGTAAACAAACAGACGAACAGTCTAAAAATTAAAGAAATTTTCTTGTACAGACGATACAGACCTATTGATTGATGTAAACTGATATTTTTTAATGGAGACAGTTAATATATATGATATGGGGTCTGTATGTCAAATTAAAGCAGATATTCTGCATTTACGATATACCTATATCAATTTATGAAAAAAAAATCAAATTTACATTATTTTAATCTAGATAAAGCACTATAGTAGAAACATTGCTAGATTTTAATTCCGAAACACCAAACTAAAGTTCATTTAAGGATAGTAACTCATTACGCCATCTACCGGAAAGGGAACAACTGCTGCCCCGTGTAGTAAAATGTGAATTCAGTGATATCCCAGCATACAGTCCTATCAGCGGAGACAAAGGGCCAACTCACTGTGAAGTTCTGTCAAACAAAAGGGAGATGATAAGGCTTCCTTCGTCACGGCAATTGAAGTACGCCAATATCGGTCAAAGCATACCGTGTTTGTCTCTTTATTCGAATTGCACGCTGAAAATGAACATGGGTTGAATGGGAGCACAATGCTCCCATCTTAAGACAGGCTTGAAATATAAATTTCTCGTTGCATAGCGTATCATTGGTTTTAACTTTTTGAAGTAAATAACTCCTTTGATTGCTGTAACTGTACTTGATAATTACTGTATATTTTTTTTATAATATGGAAATAAAAAACGGGCATACACTTCACCTGATGATAAGTGGTTAATGTTGTCTATGGTATAGTGTATTACTTCTCCTGAACACTAAGACGGTCGCCTTACATAAAAGTGAACCGGCAACCAAAGAAAATGTATGAAGTTAGAAAACTTTATGAAGACCTCACAAGTAGGTACTAGCACGAGTACCTACTTGTGAGTCTTCATAAAGTTCCCGTCATTATTTCCATCACCAATAATGATAAATAATTTGTATATTATATGCATGTTATCAGAAAAAACCGACAAAGTGCGAAGTAGACTCGCGAACGAAGGGTTTGGTACATTATCTATAAAAGACGACAAAATCGTATTTGGTGCATGTATGCGAGTCCCCTTAAATATTTATTTTATTTTGTTTTTAGTATATCTTGATATAACGGCAACAGAAATACATCATCTGTAAAAAAATTAACTGCCTACCTATCACTGTTAATGTCATTCAGCCTGGTGCGGACAAACGGACAGCAGAGCCTTCGTAACTAGGTTATCGTTTTTGCCCTTGGCTACGGAACTCTAAAAGGAAGAGCATGTTTGCAACTTCTCCACGGTCAGGTTTGGGGAAAATACATGAGGTCAAATATAATGCCACTAAATTATTCCTGCTTTCAGTTACTTATAATTTACACATGCAAATTGCTACTAAAACTAACTAACCAAGGAACTTGTTTACCGCTACAAGCGAGAGTTACGAGAAGTCTAATCAAAGTGGGATTTTACAAATTCAACTTAATTGGGGTTCGAATTGCTTCGGGCTTCACAAAGCCAACGAGGGCAAATGAGGTCTGATACGCACTGCGGATTTAGCTAAGGGCTCTATTCTCTTTAATGTTCAATGATGTGTCTTCTTAATAAGACATATACAAGCGGGTAATTATAAAGACACACACAGTCTTACAAACAACCCTTGTCCTCTCTTGAGAACTTCCAAAAGGTCAGGTAATTATTGTTAGCTCTAAATTATGTTCGAAATAATTAGTATGTCTAAATTATACGTATATACGATTACCTACTTATATTACTTACTTATACAGTAAATTATATTTTAATGAAAAAATTGATATTTTCTTTGGTAGGTATCTTACAAGCATGTAAACCACTAATTCGGGAATCTACATTTCTGAACTGGGGTCTGATGCTGATTGCGAATTTACTTACTTCAATAAAACATAAATATCGTAAGTATAAAATAAAAAAAAAAACAATATTAAACCATTTAGGCAAGTGGCAACTGCCATCTACAAATATTTATAATCAACTCTAAATACAATTGAAACTCACCTGAATTGTTGCCCCTTAAGGGTGACTTCAAAAGGTTAGTGTAATCTGTCCCTACCATACTCTTCAAAATAGTAACAGTTGCGCTCAACAAAGCTTGTATAAAGAAATAAGAAGTCTATTTACCCGACTGCGTCAGAATGAGGGTGATGTTTTTCGTACCGTACCGTTTCTGTTTATTTAGCACGTTTTACAGCCCAAACGGCTAATGGGAATGTAACATAAGCGTTAGAAAAAATGTAACTGACAATTTGTAAGTGCCTCCGTAGGCCTATATAAAATAAAGACATTTCATTTCATATGACATATCAATTGAAATAATTCAGTCGTGAGAATGACATGGGCTATATATTTTTTTTAATTATTATAATAATATGGGTAAAAAATAGTTGAGTGGACGATTGCGTTGATGCAAATATACATGCATTGTATTGTCGCCGTCAACGTATCCTCACGATGTTTTCCTTTCTAAAACGCACATAATTTTAGAAAAATCAGTGGTGCGTACCTGGGTTTGAACCTTGGACCTCCCGATCGAGACTTCGAGAGAGCAAGTTTCAAACATTATGCTATCACTGTTGTATGCATTCTATTATTTTTATATTATTATTTCGGCGCAAATTCAAAAAACAGTTAAATTAAACAAACTAATGCAAAAACCAAAAAGCTATTGATTCATTTTAAGCAATCGGGGATTTTTAAGATCATTTAACAATAGTATTTGTTTGTCTAAGAGGAATGTCAATTTAAAGGCAGTGCGCATTTGCTCCAAACATGTCGCTCAGTCCCGCGCGGCCAGATGTTTCCAAATCGTTGCCGGAGATTTAATTAAGAAAACTTGAGCCTACGAAGTTGTCGCTTAAATATTTTGTTTGTACGCCTCTTAGAATTGAACGTGCTTAGAATGTGACGTTTCAATTTAAAGTGAAAGGACAATTTACTCGTAGTTTCCGTAACAAACGGGAGTTTTAATCTGTGAGGTGGTTTTAGAATCTCAGAAGTTAAGTCCTAAGTGAAATAACAAAATTCTGTTCACAAAAATTTCTGTGGCGGTGAATTAAATGAACTTGAGTTTGATGTCTAGTTCCTTACTAATATTACAAATGTGAAAGTAAGTTTGTATGTTACGCTTTCGTTCCAAAACTATTCAACCGATTATCATAAAACTTTGCACACATATTCTTAGAGGCATTAGAAAAATATAAGATCTTTTTCAATTTATTTTTATTTTTATTAATTTTTATAAAAGCATCCTGTGTTTTCTAACAGTCATTATTGTTTGTTTGTCAAAAAATTTAAAGCAACATCTAAGCCTTTAAATTAATATCTTATAGACTATTGACTTCAACGTGAGGGGAACCACGGATAAAGCTAATTTTGTTGTCCTGCATTATTACAAAGGCATATCTAGTTTGTTTTGAAATCTAGAACCAGGGATGAAACAGGATCGAAACATACGCCATAGTGGTGTATGTTTCAAAGTCATGTATTTATTAAAGCACTTTCATGTGTTTAATATATGTAATCGCAGAGATGGAATATTTTCTTTATTTTTGAAGTGAAACTTCTTTAGGCGCATGAGGGTAAAATTTTTACAGATGAAACGTCACGCCGGTATGCAACGGAAGTGTCGGAAAAGGGAGAGAGAGTGATCGAGACCGATTGAGAGAGAGTAAGACAGGGCGAACGTAGCATGAGCAACTAGCCGTGGAGTGAGAGTAGGGAGCAAGCGAGTGAGAAAGATTGAGAGAAAAAGTGAGACAGAGCGAACGTCGTATCACGCATAGTGCTATGGAGTGTGAGGTGGGAGAGAGCTATAGTGAGAAAGATTGAACAAGAGAGAGAGAGAATACGGGATATCGAGAAAGAATACACGCCCTATTGGTTGTGTATTCGTTTACTAGTTAATTATTAGAACTTTAGATGGCATTTCTGTCGCATAGCGTAATATTTTTATTTTAATGACAATTAAATTCCTAACCTATCTATCTTCCTTTTTCCCTTCCTCTTAATCTTGGAAATTTAAAGTTTTAGATTTGTATAAATATAAACAAGATTTATAAATTAGTTCGCCAAAAAGTTTCACTTCTGACATGTGTACTTTGTACGCACGCATGTTTTTTTTATTTGTGTAAGAGACTGATGCCTGTTGCAGAAAACACTTAATTTTCGACTTGTGAGACAGGAATACTGAGCCCATGCATCTTCTCTTGTTAAAAAAATGCATATTTTGAATGTAAGAGTCCTTTCTCCTCCACGAATAGTCTTTTCCCATTCAGTTTGACGAATAATCAACTAATTTAATAATATCTTTAAAAATTCAACAATCACTCATTAAACTAGCATTATAACGTGATAACATTAAACACGTGCTGACTAACGTAAACACCTAGACGATACACGAGTGCACGTCACTAGGGGATGCACGGGGACAGAAGCGAGGTGCGAGGTACGGAACCACTTTTGTTCCATGCGCCTAATTGTTGTGGTCATGTTACAAATATTGTATTTCAATCTGTTGCATCATAAATCATTAAACATAACTGTTAATTATTAATTTACTCTATTCAATGAAGTTAATGTAAGTACGATAAAGTCATTTCTTCCATGTTTTCTTTTTTTAGTACATAAATGAAATATCATACTTTCACACATCCGAGAAAGGGTATTATTGGAAATATAACGATTTTCAGTAAATTAGGGGCCCTTTTCGAAAACTTCTGAATTATAAAATCTCTTTGGCTTTATATCATATTTCACACCAAATAGCAAAAGTACTATATGTGACACAATAGCTTCAACAAAGGAAAAAATCAAAATTTTCAAAAACCCACTGACCGCCATCGAACCGCAAAGTAACGTAACACGGCACTAGCAATCAAAACCCGCACCCCATACACAATGTTCAACAATTAGTGGTCCAATAAGCACCCTTATGGTATGGCGTGGGTCATTATATAAGTGCTAGCGATTTGCCTAATACGGACTAAGCAACACTACCTTTTAAATATTTTGATGAGTGGTATTAAATCACTATGAACAGCTATGTAATTACAATCAGATTATTTAAATGTGTAGATAATGTGAAATCATGAACTTTAATCGTCAAGAATCGCGATATCGCTATAATACTTGAAATAAAAGACCAAGTAAATCGCCATCATAAGACACAGTCTGATGACAGACAGACGGTCATATGGGCAGCGAAGTCTTAGTAATAAGGTGCCGTTTTTACCGTATACAAAGGTATACGGTACAATAAAAAAAATGGCCAATATTGTTAGATTTAAAAGTGCTTTTGAAGGTTCATCATTCGTTGATATTATTGCTATGAAAATTAAGCGGCGTTCTTTATAGGCGGCGAGGGTAAACGTGTCCTTACGAACTTGCACCACTCAACAAACACCGAGTTTAATGTGGTGACAAAGACGTGCCGGAAGCAAGCCTTCATTAAGGGACAAAGGTCAATACGAGGCGGGTGATGCCACGCTTCCTGGCACAACCTGAAAGGATCCCTCTTCAAACGTACTCTACGCCCTTTTATGGTAATAAAGGGCCGAGTGATTGTTAGAATCTGTATATTTGAAATTTTAATTTGTTGATGATAATTCAGATTCGGTACTAAATCTGAATACCGTTACTTGTTGTATGTAAATCAAAGGCGCTTGTGAATTTTAATCAAGATGATTACTAATCCCTTTGTGTTATAACAAAACAATGTGATGTAATTCTCGCTTAGGAACTATTCTTCAGTCTCTACAGAAAAGTTCTTGATGGCATAAAATATCTGTTTTTTTGAGATATGTGCCTAGAATGGCTAATGAATTCCTAGAAAAAAAGTTTTTATACGGATGACGTCATGTAAAGTTATTTATACGGATACAATATTAATCCTTACAAGTTGCCCGTCGCAATGGTCGAAATTAGACTGCGAATTAAATGAAAAACTAAATCTAATATTATTAATAATGTTTATATACTATAAAGTATTTTTGACTGTGTGATTTGGAGTGATTTGAAAAACAACTATCCAAGAATTGACTAAGCCTGATTAAAAAGAAAAGACCGGTATTTTGACAAATACATGTGACATTTTTCTCATATGTTTTCATATTAAGATATCTCAAATCTGCATAATTTAATATAATAAATGGTATCATGTAATCTTTTATAACATATTATTTAAATGGATATCTTAGAAGGTATTGCAAAATAAAAAGTAACGCGTTCGAAAATAAATTTAAACGCGAAACTCATACCGATGAAGGGGCTCAACCGGAATGAATTAAACACCAAAAAACTTTTCTCATAAATCACTTTGCCTATTGGTGAAAACTACATAAAAAAAGCGTTTAGTAGTTTAGAACTTTTCTTAAATGAATAAATAGACTCTATCTGCAAATTATATTAATAATATGTTGATAATGATAGTAATAAAATATCTATTTAAATTTAAATATAAAACTTTATGAGAATGTATGTGCAATTGTTACTGCTTCACGTTAAACTACTGGTCGGATTCACCAAATCGGGAAAGACCTTACTTCGCCAGTGTATCTATTGCTCTTAATCTGGGGGGTATAAGGGTGGAGGGTGGCCTCCTATGAAACGTAATGGGTTCATGTCAAGAAGACTGCCGAATTTGATCAGGAGAGAACCGATCGCGTTTAAAAATGGATATATCGAGAAGAAGGCAATTCACTTCCAGATCCGCCTGCCAGTAGTCTCAAGAAGTTTACTAGTACCATCGCCAGACTTATTTCTAGCGTGTAGCATTTCTTTCAATACGTTATAAGGGTGTGGTTGTCGGCAAATGAGGAGACCATCTTAGTCTTCGAGAGGCAATACATCTGTGATTGACTTCAGATGTGACTTCAAACCGGGTTCGACTTCACCGACCGGGCTTGGCACAGGGCTCTTATCACGAAGCTTCCATCTTACGGTCTTCCCGAGAAGTTGTGCACATGGATCACCAGTTTTCTGTCTGAGCGGCATATTAAACTTGTGGTTGATGGATGCTGCTCAGACATGAAAACCATCAATGCTGGTGTTCCTCAAGGCCTTGTTCTTTCCCCTACGCTGTTCATTCTGCATATCAATGATATGTTGCAGCAAGTCAGTTCATTGCTATGCAGATGACAGCACGGGCGATGCCATGTACACGGGCCGTGCAAACACCTCTCGAATACTCGTGCAGGAAAGCAGAATTCGACTTGAGTCGTGATTCGAATCGAGCACTCTCTGGAGCGGGTCTCGGTATGGGGTCGACTTAACCTCGTTGAGTTCAATCCCACGAAGACACAAGTCTGCGCGTTTACCGCTAAAAAAGCCCCATTTGTCATGGCGCCAAAGTTCCAAGGGACCTCTCTCACCATTGACAAAAGCGTAGGGATCCTGGGCGTTGACATCTCGTGTGATGTGCAGTTTCGGAGTCATTTGGATGTTAAAGCCAAGTTGGCATCCAAAAAGTTGGGCGTTCTGAATAGGGCCAAGCGGTACTTTACTGCGGGGCAACTCCTTCTGCTTTATAAGGCGCAAGTGAGACCCCACATGGAGTACTGCTCGCATCTCTGGGCAGGGGTGCCCTGGTACCAACTTAACCCACTTGACTCCGTGTAGAAACGTGCGATCCGAATCGTCAACGACCCAAGGATCACCGATCAGTTAGAACCCTTAAGCCTGCGGAGGGACATAGGCTCTCTCTGCGTCTTCTATCGGCTTTACAATGGTGAGTGTTCCGAGGAACTTTTTGACCTGGTGCCTTCGTCACTTTTTCTTCATTGCACCACTCGCCGACGGATGAAGTTCCATCCACACCAACTGCACTCGTGGCGGGCCTCCACAGTTTGGTTTGCACGCTCGTTTTTGCTACGGACGTGCAAGTTGTGGAATGAGCTTCCTCCTGAGGTATTCTCGGAGCGCTATGATATGGTGTCCTTAAAGAAAGGTGCGAAATGAACTCTCCTTTAAAGCCGGCGATGCATTGGCGACTCCTCTGGTGTTGCGAATGTCTATAGGTGACGGTGACTACTTTTCATCAGGTAGCCCGTCTGCCTTATCGTTAGGTTAAAGTTTTAAAAAAAACAATGTTCTATCTTCTGATAAATAAAATTCTTGTTATATATAAAGTTGCTTTGTGATATCCGTGGGCGGCAGTGACCACCTGGTTTTCTACTTCAATCAGATGTAAAAAATAAGAAGCTTGATGTCTTCTTAAAATTTGGCTTTAAGCTTAAAGTAACAAAATACAACAATTAATATTGTATCACCTAATTATTGTACTTTTCTAGAACATCATATTCTACTAAGACCCCTTAGACTACAAAGAACTTTGTTCAATATTTCCTTACGCAACTTATACGCGATGTAATTAGCTTAGAATTAGTATTGTAGTCATTAACTGACAGAATCATTCGTTTGACAAACAATTTTGAAATTTGAGCCCATAAATCCGTACTTATGATTAAGACTGAGACTTGGCAAGGATAAATATGTAAGTAATAAAATACCCCGTATTTATAAATGAGTTCCATTTTATAAGCATAATAAACATCCCTACTAATATGAAAGTAACTCTGTCTGTCTGTCTGTTGCTCTTTCACGCCTAAACTACTGCACCGATTTTTATGAAATGTGTACAAAGAAAGTGGTGACCTTGGGATCAAGTATGGGCAACTTTTTGTTTCAAAAAATGGGTTGAAAATGTTAAAATCGAGCATAAATGTTTGTATGGTAGTTCGTTTTTGACAAAGAGGTGTACTAATAATTCCGTCGAGGGGTATCATAGATTTGATTAAAAACTTATGTGAATAATAAAACATAAAAAAATATTGATTTTGAGTCGACAACATATATCCGTAAATACTCGGTACGTTGTGAATTTTATTAAATTCCAATGCAAATGACAATCTCCATATTGGCTTTTGACAAAGAGGTGTACTAATAATTCCGTCAAGGGGTATCATAGATTTGATTAAAAACATATGTGAATAATAAAACATTAAAAAATATTGATTTTGAGTCGACAACATATATCCGTTAAACTCAGTATGTCGCGAATTTTGTTAAATTCCAATGCAAATGACAATCGCCATATTGACCAATTCACCTGGACGTCATCGTGAGTTCGTTCAGAAATAATACATATAAATGGGTAACAATTAATTATCATTCAAATAGATGTGATATAAATTTGATTTAATTTACCCATAATACGGGTTTATAATATGAAAATGTATTTATAATGTGAAAGATACGATTATAATTACGAGGAATTCCCGATGAGTTAAATATTAGGTATACTTGCGCTATCTATTACTATTCTGTTGAATTACGTTGAATGAACATTTGATACATGGCGTTATCAACAATACAACTTCGAAGTAATATCGATAAATTAAATGTTGATGTTGAATTACTAATAATTCCGTCAAGGGCTACGAAACATTGGTTTGCAAACTTAAATATAAAATAAATCCACGATAGCATATCTACATCTCTTGAGGTTAACTCACAATAATTATTTTTATGTTCCATATTTTAACTAAAAATATTACGTTATTTTCGAGTCTGTTGTCTTTTGTTCAGTATTAATCCTTATGTAAATAAATGCATTCGTTAGCTTCGTAATTTGAATAAAGATCAAAATTGTCTTTTACACATGTATGCGTCAAATAAATACGTTTAAAATTAATAGAGATATCAAATTATATAATTTCCTTCAAAGGGTACGATAATAAAATTCCGTCAAGGGGCAAGATAGACTTGATTGAAAACTTATCTCAATAATAAAACATTAAAAAATATTGTTTTTGAGTCGACAACATACATATATCTGTAAAACTCGGTATATCGCGACTTTTGTTTAATTCCAAATTCCAACTATCGCCATATTAGCTACTTTGCCCTGATGTCATCCTGATCCTTAGTTCATTATGAAATAATACATACCTATAAATCGATAACAATTAATTATCATACAAATAAATGTGATATAAATTTGATTTAATTTACCCACAATATAAAATTACGAGGAATTACCGATGAGTTATATATTAGGTATACTTGCGCCATCTATCCACTACTATGTTGAATTACATTGAATGCGATAGGTGGCATTATTTACAAAACAACTACGAAGTCTATCGATAAATTAAATGTTGATGTTGAATACTAATAATTCCGTCAAGGGCTACGAAACACTGGATTGCAACCTCAAATATAAAATCAATCCGCGATAGTATATCTCTATAACTTATGGTTAAGTAACAATATTTTTTTTATGTTCCATATTTCAACTAAAAATATTACGTTAATTTTGAGTGTGTTTTGTTCTGATCGGTATTAATCTTTATATAAATTAATAATCTTTATATAAATTAATTAAAGATTATTAATTATTAATTAATAATAATTAATAATAATTAATTAATTATTATTAATTATTCGTTAGCTTTTACACTATGTAATTACATCAAATAAATACTTTTAAAGATATTAGAGATTTAAAATAATAAAGATCGCGATGTGTATCTCGGCAGGGGTAGGTAACCGTCTCGCTCGCGCATGTCTAATACATGCCGGCCGCATCGGCGGCCGGCATGTATTAGACATGCCGGCCGCCGATGCGTGTACATCATTAGAGTTATCTGACCACTTGATAGTGTCCAGTGTTGAGTAGGACACGAATGTTAAATGAGTTTGTAAGAGTAGCGTCTTTTTGTACTAGACCAGTACAAACATTGCACTTCACCCTGCAGCATCACCCTGAGAACTTTTAAACATACTGCGGAAAAGTTAAAATCAATCTTTGGAATCGATGCGTTTTGGTTTAAATGTGGAGGAGGATTTGGTTTCCTTGTGAACCAAATCCTTCTTGGTATTGTGTGACCACTAAGATTGTTAATTAATTCAAAGAAAGGCGGTTTACAATCGTCTAATATTAAAATTCTAATTCTAATTTGTCTAATTTTTAAAATATTTTTACATAACAATTATGATCCTAACCACAAATACATACTTTAAATTCGTTTCTTCACTCTTTGTATGTCAGGGTAATCGCCTGAGCGGCTAAACTCATTTGGATAGGACTTCCACTATAGAAAAGGTTGTGGAATAACATAATTATAGACTACTTTTTATCATATAATTTCAACGGGGTCGAGATTTGTGCGGGAAAAACTTTGCGATACACTCATTTTTACGCGGGCGAAGCCGCGGGTACAGCTAGTAAATTAATAAAGTGATATAAATTTTGTATGTATACTCCAAAAAAATTAAATGCAACCGATGCATTTTTTTTTAAAAACCGTGTCATGTATAATTAAGTTTTTAAAATTAAAATGCCTTGCAATGCATACTTACAAACGAGTTTAAAAAATGTTAATAGTTAATGCATAAAAAAATATATGTTAAGCTGAGATTGGTGAAATAGCTTTTGATATTCTTGTTGCGAAATTATGATAGCAGTGTGCCCCGGGAATATTAATGCGGAAAATTCCCGCGGGATGCGCGTGCAAGGAATATGCCACATTACCGGGAATATTTTCATGTGTGCACAGATTTCTCTGGGCATTGTGGCTTCTGTATTTACATAATATTTACTTAAAGATAATTTAAGTAATGAGTGTTGATACGGTTCGATGCATATGGGTTTTATTTTAATTTTCTAGTCGCCACTGCACATCTGTAGTCAATCATACCCAGAATTGTAAATCGGACGTAAGTTATGAAGTAAATATGGCAATTTTTCGATTCCCTCCTATGATTTGATATCGAAAGATTAATCTTGTTGCATTCTCCTTTAATTACGTTGCATTTACTTACGTGATACGGTTCAAAACTCTTGAACGTCATTATTAGGCAAGATATCAATGAGCATAATATAGTCATATATTATATTAGAAGAATACGTTTAGCTTAATTTAACCCATGTTCCTCGTGTTTATTTACTGAATTATTCTTGAAGAATTGACACGTGTGACCTACCTCTTCATTTGACTGATCCTTGGTTCGACCTCGTCGCTCCTCTAAATGCCTCACATAATATCGGCTAGACCCAAACCTACCTAACGTGAGCCAAAAATTCGTTATTAGCATTAAGAGTAAGTGGAACAGGGGTATAAATGTATCTCTCTAACCATACCCTTCCAAACTAGAATAACAAAGCTAAATTACTATTACAACGTAAAAAAAGGGTGCGTTGGTGATTATGAACAACGCAGAGATCTGGCATTTATGTTGGTATAATTGGCAAATTATGACATATCATTCTGGGGGCACAGATTCAAAAATATGATAATAATAGCTTAGTGGTAGGAACTTGTCTTCTCAATCTCGAGGTCCAAGGTTCAAACCCAGGTACGCACCACTGATTTATATGCGTATTAAATGTTAATTACCATTGCTTTTCGAAGGCAATGATCGTGAGGAAACCAGAAACCTACACACCCGAGAGTTCTTAAAAAAAATGTTCTCGGAGGTGTGTGAAGTCCACCAATTCGCGCTTGGGCAGCACGGTGGACTATGGTCTATATCTCTCTCATCCTGAGAAAAAACCCGTGCCCAGCTGTGGGACAATAATGGGTTTGTACCCCAACTAAATATAAATAATCTAGCTTAATCATCAAAGATACTCACAATAATACACATCTGTAGCTACATAAAAGCAAAACTCTGGGCTAACTTCAGGCACTTGCAATTGAAACTGGAACGTTTAACTGATTTTGATTTAAGCAAGAAAATAATGTTTGTAATTAATAAATGTTATACAAAACCATAATCCATAATAGGAATAAATCTTTAATATGGGTTTGTCTCACTAAATTCGAATACAAAGGGCCGACCACAACTTGGATATTTCCTGCGCAGTTCCACGATCCGCACTCATTTATTCATTCCCGTTGTATCGGTATAATCAATAATTCAGAATCAATACCAGTCCGTTGATTCTGACATGCCGATGTATGTTACGATGTCCCAAAACGCATTATTGCTCGCATTAATTATTTCCTAACATCGCTGCCTTCCGGATACAACTTTCACAGCTTCAGTCATTATGGATATGACGCCTACGCCTACGTTACTGAGAGATTTCAGTTCATAAGTTAAAGATTAACTGGTCTACAAATTTGACAACCCGCGAGACGGTGCGATCGGCATACCGGTCTGGCGCGCAGAGTGTCCCGGGTTAGATTCCCGGCCAAACAGGTATCTAAATGATGAGTTCAGATTATTGTTCTACAGAACCAGTACAATAGGTGTTTGTGCATTCTATTTTAAGTATGTCCATGGCACCCAAGCCTCAGAACAAATTTTTGTCTTAAGAAATTACAAAAATTTCACTTACAAGACAACTTATGAATTATAGGTTTATTACAGTGAGCGTGCCTCTGCATTTGAAAATTAATATTTAAGTTCTATACTATGTTATATACATTCATACGAATATATCTATTTATTATATATGTAATTTATTATAAATTTTGACCCCTTCAAACATTAAGTTTTTAGATCCATATCAAGTTCTCGGAAGAGGTAGGTCAATGTTTTCGGCATTTCTCAATTTCTTATTATGTGATTGATGATTTTTGGTGAAAGTTATTTCAGAATGTATTTTATTGTTTATGATTTTATGAGATTAGTAGTAATGTTTTATATGTGTATACTTATTTGTTTTAAATTTAGCAATTTTGTTTTGGTATATAGAAGTTTTGTTTGTGTTAAGTAGTCATAATGAAACAATACCTTAATTATTTTATTTTGAGTAGTTCGTAAATCTTTAAGATTTGATGGTGCTGCATTTCCCCATACTTCTATCAGGTGTTCTAGGTGTGGCTTAACGAGAGAATTATATATGTTGTAACGAACTTGTTTTGGAATACAACTAGCAATCTTTCGCAGAGAACCTGTGATCGGTGTAATTTTTGCTTTTACGCCATCTATGTGTGCCATGTTAATCTTTTATCGAGGATCAGTCCTAAGTATTTTTCGGATTCTTTTATTTGTATGGGTTGATTATTTATATTTAGTTGTAAACTTGGATCGATTTGTTTATTTTTTGCTGAAATTATTGTATAGCTAGTTTTAGATGTATTTATAGAAAGGAGATTGTATTGGAACCATTCAAAAAATAGATCTAGATCGTCCTGAGCGTGTTCAAAGCATAATGAAAACATTATGCTTTGAACTGAATTTCCAAAATAAAAGAGACATGTGTCATCTGCATATAATGTTAGATGACCATGTAATTTAACTTCATGAAGGTTGTTAATATATATGAAAAAGAGTAAAGGGCCCAGGATTGAACCTTGGGGAACACCGAAATATTTACACAATTTGGTACCAAAATCGTTTGATTGTTTACCAAAGCACTTGCTTACGAAAACCATGTAATTTATTACCAGTGTAATTTATTAAGCAATATTCAAAGTAGTAAAATTTAAAGAAAAAATCAAGACTTTTATATAATATTTTTATGTGCTTTATGATACGCATTATTTAGTGCTAATGTTTTTTTTGGTGTAAAAGTCAACTAAAGAACAATTTTATTGATTGAAACTTTAACGTCTGCCAATCTAGTATCATGGGACTTCTACTAATGTTCTGCAAGGAGTATACTGCGACATTAACGTTTGCCAATACTCCCTTGTATCTTGGGAATAGCACTGATACCTTACGGATATATGCCCGAAATCAACACGTAAAGTCGCTCCAAATCCCGATCCATTTAATGTCATGGGCCACACACGGGATTCCGACTTTGTTCAAGACAATGTTGAGGAAATTAGATTCACATTCGAGTCTAGACACGTGTGAAGTGTCCGGCTTGTTACTGCGCCGAGAAAACAATGAACTTCAGCGTTCTACAATGACACTAGAACACAATGACATGAGAATTGTAGACCATTATTTATCTCATATTTTGTTACTGTGTTTTGGTTGATATGGTGATGTTGCTAGTAACTACGAAACTTTAGTATTTAAAAAAAAATCGGGCACGTGCGAGTCGGACTACCGCACAAAGGGTGCTGTACCAAATGTAGTATACAAATGTATGTACGTTATAATATATTGTAATCTTTATTATATTATATTTTATAGTTTTAGTTGTTATGTTTACCAGTTGAGGATTATCATTTTTAAATAAATTATTAAATTAGTATAAAATATATTTTATACTGCCAAACAGAGCCCAAAATGTTTATATTTATAAGCTGGCCATTATGGCCCCGATATTCCCAAAAACACAAAAACTATTGAACACAAATTTACGATCAAAGAGATTTAAATAAAAATATGTTATTGTAGCCAGTTATTATATTTGCACCTTATAAACACGCTTTCTAGACTCACAGCCCTACTCCTCCTGTGCCGTGGGTACCATGGCCACACACAAGACGAATACACAAACACCCAGACCCAGAACAAGAATCTAAACTCATCATTCAGATACCTGTCTGGCCGGGAATCGAACCCGGGACCCATTGCGCGTCAGACCGGTATGGTAACCGCTCCGCCACGCGGGTTGTCGGAAACGTTTATTACATTAAAAAGTTAGAAAGAATAAAAAGTATCCTTAGTTCTCAGTAACCGTAGTTATTGTATAACAAGTTGCTCGTAAGCGCCGCGAAACTTTAACTGTGCGCCGGCTTTGTCCGGCTAACGACGTGTCAGCACAAATACGCAGGTGTTCTGAGACCTGTAGATTGTAAATTGTTGTACATTTATTTCTAAATAATATTTTATTTTCATATTTTTTACTGTTTCTTAAATTGATTTGATTTGCCTGCCTTTAGTAAAATCTGTTATTATATTCAAATATAATTTCGATCTTATCTAGGTCAGCTACAAATGTATGTGCTACCTGTTACTAAGTTCGTGATATTCTCTTTGCTTTAATACTCGCTGAGAATTGAAGTTCTATATGTGTGAACTTCAATTCTTGTTATAAGAATAAAATATAATAATTATTCATGTTTTACTTTATGTTTCCATCTGTAATGCAAATAGCCTATGGGCCGGCGCACATATGACGGAGCGCAGCGCAGCGCAGCGCATGCCCGCGAAATTTTCTTAACGAATCACACACTAGCCGAAATTCGCGCTAATTACTGGGAGAATGCGCGCGGATGCGCGCGGGTGCGCGCGGATGCGCGAGCATGCGCTTCCATACTCCTCAGAAATAAATTGCTGTTATTTAATTTTGGATATTATTTCTAAAGGGACAATGACGATAATAGTTTGACAGCAAAAAATGCGCTGCGCTGCGCTCCGTCATATGAGTGCCGGCCCTAAAGTAAATTTTCTATGTCATGCAAACGAAAAGATGACAAATGACGAATATTCTATGGAATCCTTTAAATGCAATAAAAATAAGTGAGGTCAATACATTTAAGGAAGGCCAGAATATATATATTTTTTTATGAAGACACTTTTCTTTAAAAATCTTTAAAGTGAAAAAGTATACTCCAATCTTCTGTTTTATAAACTTCAAGATTTAAAAATAACAAGTTTAACTCGAAAGGCACAAGTTTTCATCTATAAAGTGCCGCGTCGTACATAATACTTCAGTAAGGCGGCGGATAACTTCTATATTCGTTAACTGTTACAAATACTTTTACGGCAAAACTTTGAGAATCTTCGAAGAATTCAGGAAACTTCCAGAAGTTACGAGAAGCTTCTTAACTCCAGAAGAGATAGCGACAACAGACGCTCTTAGACGTTACTTTTTAAATTATGCACGGATTAATTATGTTTGAGTATAGCGTTTGACTAATTATTTTTGGAAATTGAGAAATTGACAAAAAATATTGAAAAGAACAGAAAACCCGACTGCTTTTATATGACCAATTAAAATTATATCTGAGTCCTTTAGCCCCCGATAGATATACCAATAAATGTACCTAACAGTAATAATAATATTTTTTTAATCAAATTGTCATCAAACGAGCAAGCAGTCTACTTGACGTTAAGTGGCCAATGCCATCCATGGATATCTAAACAACTTCATATAAAACATGGGTTCTATCTAAAGTCACTCACATATGCATTGCTACTTCCGACGGCTAAGACGGTCGCATCATTTACCGGCATCAAATGTACCGGCAATCTCACCCTTCCACCAAAACGCAAAAACTGCATAATATTAGAAATAAGTGTTACCTCCTCAGTCGAACTACACTGGTTTATTTTTTTTTATTCGTTTATTGAACCTTTATAAAAATAAAAGCAACAAGAGGGCAAACTTAATGCCTGATGGCATTCTCTACCCAGTCAACCCTGGGTGGTTGGAAAATATGCGGCAGGTGTTAATTTTAGACAAAACAGTAATCATATATAATATATATAATAATAAAAAAATAAAAAAAATTACACAGAATTTACATAAATTTATAACTGTATATATACATACATACATACATACAATACACACGATACCTCTACATATATGTCGGAAATGGCGGTATTGTGGCAACACCGGAACGCCAGCGCCATCTAGTGGCGTTCGATGAAGTTAGGGTTGTACCAGTTTAATGTAAGCAGACACTTCAGTCTCGTCCCTGTAGTTCCGGGATCAGAATAGGTTTACGGCATCCCCTGCCTGTCGTAAGAGGCGACTAAAAGGGGCTTCCGGGGTGGCAGACGGCTAGAGTGGGAGCTCGAACCGTTCGGTCAGGCGATCCCGGGAAGGACGGCGGTATATGTGGTCGCATACCGTCGTAAAGACAAGACGGAGCGGTGGGCCCAGCCACCCATCTGAGAGGAGCCCGGTGGGGGCAACGCGCTCAGAAGATTCCGGTTGCGGTCGGACCGAGTACCCGGAGTCCTCTTTATAGCGCCGAGGACGGCCACCGGGGGGGTTTTAGTGCGGTAAAAATACCACATAACCCCGCGTCGCTCCCACGGCGTCGGGTACCTTTTGAAGGTTTCCCCCTCGAGAACAAAAAAAAAAAAAGACACCTCAGTCTATCATCGACGGTCGGCCGAAGCAGACAACTCTAAAATCATCCCGCGTTCTTAGTGCTACGATTACTTGCCTACTTGATTAATTTACTTTGATTAATTCAGTGATTGTAACAAGTTTAATTCGGCAATATACTGTGTGTTAAAATCAAGTCTGCAATTTATTCTCGTGCTAACATTCCCTATCAGAGCCCACAGTAGGTTATCCTGATACGATGAGCGAAAAAGAACCACCCCCTCCGTCATATATATATATATATATATATATACACATATATATATATATATATAAACTATATAAAGGAAAGTGGTTCTACCACCTTGAAACCAAAGATTATAGATTTTACTACATAGCCTTATTTTCACAAACTTTTATTGTTATCAGTTTTTACTCTTTTCAATTAGTATTATTAAGTAGAATACAAAGTTAACTATAGTGTAATTTCTTCGTAATGGACATAGGTTCCATGGTGTAATGGTTAGCACTCTGGACTCTGAATCCAGCGATCCGAGTTCAAATCTCGGTGGAACCTCGAGGCTTTTTATTGCAATTAACCTTTTTTAACCTTCAACGCTATAAATAACACCTATTTTAGCACTTTAGATACATCTTCTTTTATATAAAAATGAATGTTTGTCTATATGTCCTCTAAGAAATCGTTAAGTATTCATTTGTTTATGTGATAATCTTTAGCAAAGTTGTTATTCATGAGCTTGCGAAAGTTTCTGGTGTATTTATTTGTAATGGCGTAGCAATGCGCGCAGGGTACACCTAGTAAAAATAAAATAAAGCCGTATTCCAATAATTCGTTCGCTTAAGTCTTTAAAAATATTAAGAGCTTTTGCGTCAAAATAGGTAAACTGTAGGTTTTTTTTAGGCAGGTAATAAATATTAAATAATAGCTAATTAAATAATTTGCTATTGTTGTAGGACAAAGATCTTTTATATTGTCCGTGAGCAGCTGTGACCATTCACCATCAGGCAAAACTCATACTATACGACAACTTAATTTTATAATAATTATTTTTAAAGTCTATTTCTCTTGGACTCCCGGTAATCTAACAACGTATAACGAATTGATTAGATAATATACCCAAAGAACAGAATATCATTTCTTCGTATGCTCCAGATATTCCCATATTGTGAGGAAAGATTCGAAGATAGCAATGAGAAAAGCGTTTTGAAGCAAATAAACTAAATTAAGAGAGAACAATTTACTATTTTCTAATAAATGTACACAATATTTTTCTTAATAGTACAATCAACTCTAACATACTTTTTAAAAATACTAGCCGAAAAAATCCATGTAGCGATTGTCCCGTGAGAGTAAGATATTTTCCCACAATACCCTATATGTTAATCCAGAGTTTCAGCTAACTCCCTACCAAATTTTATGAAAATCGCTCCAGCCGTTTACACGCGAAGAAGTAACAAACATACAAACTCACAAACTTTCCACCTGTTAATATTAGAATGATATATAAGTATGATTATAATGAAAGACAGATTCTTGAAAACTAAATTAAAAGTATCCATCCATCCATCAGCCTTTTCATGTCCACTGCTAGACATAAGCCTCCCCTAAGTGGCGCCACTCCAACCGGTCCTGTGCCCTCTGAGTCAAATGATTTCCCGCTGTCGTTTTCAGGTCATCGGTCCACCTGGTAGGGGGCAACCTGTACTCCTTTTGCCTAAACTTGATCGCCACTCGAGGACCTTTCTTCCCCATCAGTTATTCGTCCTACGAGCGATATGGCCGGCCCAATGCCACTTCAGCTTGCTGATTTTGAGAGCTATGTCGGTAACCTTCGTTCGACTACGGATTTCATCGTTGCGAATCATGTCTCGTAACGAAATTCCGAACATGGCCCTCTCCATAGCACGCTGAGAACCTCTGAGCCTTCGAATGAGGCCTTTAGTGAAGGGCACTACAAAGTATACTATCAAAACATAAATTACCAAGCAATAGGAGTAGCGATGGTACTTCCTTGGTTAAACAATATTCTTTCCACCTTGCAAAACGGTTTCACTCATTCGTGCCATTACTAATTATTTTTGCGTTTTAGTTCTGCACAATTTGAATTCGAAACCATTAAAAGGACTAACGGTGTACAGCATCGACCGCCATAGCTAACACTTTCCATTCAGCTGTCAGTGACAGGAGCATAACCAACTTTATACAGAGGGTTGGGTCTTTATAAAAAGTTGATTATGCTTTTCTTTTAAAAGTCATTCAAGTAAATAATAAAGTTCTTTAACAAAAAATCATCGATTTGGCAAAATTATTAGACACTTTTTATGAAAGGCCAGATAAGCACTTAGCTGTCTTCTGCATCAACCCCACTGCATCATAGGAATGCTTCTCAGAGGTCTTATGGTTTATATGTGGGAGCATACTTGATTTTTTTTTTATCCGACTGTAAGTGGTCACTGCCGCCCATGGACATTTGTAATCATGTACATACAGAACATGGGTTCTGTATGTAGTTGATTACAGATGTCCAGATGTCTAACTACCGTGCGTATTTTCACACTCCTCCGTCTGCGGCGGGTATCTTATAAACGGATCACAAGTTTTTGCTTCACGTATTAATATATAGATATATAAAGTATACTAGTTCAATTCAATATTGTTATATTTAATTTTATGGAATGTTTTAATTTTAATAAACATCAATTGGTGAATATTTTAAGTGACTGCTCCCATATATCCACATATATGACTATAAAGTGATTGCTCGTAGTTAAATTCATATAAGGCGACCATTTTAGTCCATACGAATAGAAAAAAATCTGACTTTCTTTAGATTAAACATTTGTTTCGTATTTAGTTGCTTAAAGATGTCAATGGATGGTAGTTACCATTTACCATCAGGTGGACTGCATGCTCGTGTGCTATTTCAATCTTTTTAACCGACTTCCCAAAGGAAAGAGGTTATCTATTCGTCACGTATATTTTTTTTTTTTTTTTTTTTTTTTTTTTTTTTTTTTATGTATGTTCGGGCGAAATGGCTAGAAATCGTCGACTTACCGACACGATTCATACGACATTGTATGCGGCTAGTTTCACAGGCAGTCCCATATTGAGGAAAATGAAAACCTTCCGGCGGTTTTCCCGGAAAATTGGAAAATGTCGGTTTCTTAAAATCTTGAATAAGTTGGGTGTTTATAAACCGATTTCCATTTTCTTTCTTTCATTTGATAGGAAATTTTGTCACGCAACTTTTTCTCTTGGACATGGGTATGCTGTGATGCTTAACTCTTTGAGTTATGGGGTGGAAACCACCACCACTCCTCAAGTTTTTTAGATAATTTGAGATAACTCGGCTTCTGCCGGATCGATTCTTATGAAACTTGAAATATGTATTATATATCTATGCTTATATAGGTTGACGAAAAATTTGACCTTCAACTCTTCGATCCTGATGATGCAGGGTTACAGCTATCCTAAACTATAACATTAGCTATTTGGTGCTTACATATATGTAACAAGACTACTAAGCAGAGACATGTGATGAAAATTTGACCTTCAACTCCTCAATCCTGATGATGCAGGGGTGCCTCAAGCCTAAACCATAGGGGTTGACCATTTGGTGCTTATGGGTATGTTATAACAATACTAAGCAAAGACATATTATAAAAAAATGACCTTCAACTCCTCAACCCTGATGATGCAGGGTGCTGTAAGCCCAAGCCGTAGGTGATGGCCATTTAGTGCTTACGGATATATAATAAAATAGCAAGGCAAAGATGTACGATGACAAATTTGACCTTCAACTCCTCAACCCTGATGATGCAGGGGTACTGCAGGCTTAAACCATAAACGTTAGACATTTGTTGCTCACGGATTTGTAATAACATTGCTAAGCAAAGGTATACGACGAAAAATTGGACCTTCAACTCCTCAATCCTGATGATGCAGGGGTATTGAATGCCTAAGCCATAAAACTTAGCTATTTCAATCTTACGCATTCAAAATGATATTTAAAAAAATGTAAGGTAAAACATTAGAAAAATGGTTGTATACGGTGGAAAATTGGACCTTCAACTCCTCAATCCTGATGATGCTGGGGTGCTTCAAGCTTAAACTATAGGCGTTAGCTACATGATCGCTACGTATATCTGATAAGATTACTAAGCAAAGATATAAGATGAAAAATTTGACCTTCAACTCCTCAACTCTGATGATGCAGGGGTACTTCAGGCTTAAACTATAGGCGTTGGCCATTTAATGCTTATGGGTATGTAATATATTTACAAAGCGAAGACGTATGATAAAAAAGTTGACCTTCAACTCCTCAACCCTGATGATGCAGGGTACTGTAAGCCCAAGCCATAGAAGTTGGGGATCTGTTGCTTACGTGCATGCGATGAGATTACATAGAAAAGATATGACATGATAATTTTGACCTTCAACTCTTCGGCCCTGATGATGCAGGGGTACTTCAGGCTTAAACCATAGGCGTTGGCCATTTGATACTTATGGATATGTAATATATTTACAAAGCAAAGACGTATGATAAGAAAATTGACCTTCAACTCCTCAACCCTGATGATGCAGGGTACTGCAAGTTTAAACCATAAGCATCGGCCATATGGTGCTTACGTATATGTAATGAGATTACTAAGCAAAGATATGACATGATAATTTTGACCTTCAACTCCTCAACCCTGATAATGCTGGGGTCCTTCAAGTTTAAACCGTAGGCATCGGCCATATTGTGCTTACGTATACATAATGTTGTTGTTCACAATACCAACAATGAGTTTCGGAGAGGATATAATTATGATCAAAAATTCCACTTTGAATACAATTACCTGAAAGATGCAAGAGTACTACCAACCTTTTTAAATTGGATGGGTTATTTTTATCAGTATCAGTTGAATTATACTCTTAGTTATAAGGTTTATATTACTTTTTCTACTTTAAATATTGATAATTATAGGTCTATTCTTTAAATAAATGTTTACTCAGAAAAAAGTTGTTTTATTCGGTTAGGTTAGGTTCGAACAGATTTTTCCAATTCAGAATCTAAGGGAGGGGGCGCGGTAGCGCCCCCGACCGGTTGTGTCAAAGAAGTCTATTTTTATATGATGACGTCAGCACATAATTTTATTCATCCGAAAATCGGACGAATAATTAATTTTATTCATCCGGTTAGCGGACGACTAGCAACAGCCATAACTGATTTTATCGTGACTGAAAAGCGTGAAAAAAAAAATTTTAAACAAAAAATACAACCGACTTCCATGCCACATAAAAGTAAAAAATAATTTAAATACATGTTGGTTTAGAGCAAACACAGTACTTAGTACATAGTCCCGAAGTCGGCGCTCATATAAGATACATGTAGTTTCGTCATGATCCAGCAAAATATGGTAAGCGCCGACTTCGGGACTATGTACTAAGTACTGTGTTTGCTCTAAACCAACATGTATTTAAATTATTTTTTACTTTTATGTGGCATGGAAGTCGGTTGTATTTTTTGTTTAAAATTTTTTTTTTTAAAAAATCCCCATGTTTTCCGCCGAACAAGTTAAAACGTCATGTTGGTTCCTATCATGAAACGGCATTCGTTTAACCTCATTCAAGGAATAATTTTTCTAGTAATTCTTCCTAGCTAACTACCCATGACTTTAAAAAAGCTTCACCAAGTATACTTCAGATCTCCTTCAGTTGTTGAGAGAGCTGTCCGAGAAAGGAAACTAAATTTATTGCAGCAAAATCTTAATAACATTTAAAGAAGCTATAGAGATCATAAAAGAAAAATGAAGCAAGGTATCGAGTACTAATAGAGGGAACGCTGTAAGCCGCCCGGGAATAAGCACCTTTTAGATTCCACTTGGATCTCACTCATAAAAACTCATAAAAAGGTATCTAGACATTATGTAGTCAGTGTTAAATGTAGCGCAAATAACATGTCTGTCATATTCGAAAAAGTGTGTTTTTGACATATGATTTCTGAGAATTTAAACAGTGCACTTTTAATTCCAACATTCAGACTATTTTTGTAGTAGTACTCTTTTCACTACAAAAATAGTGGTATGAAGCAACAACGTAACAACTGTTTCTACACTCGTAGCTTAACACTAGGATTTTCTTACACACACAAAGAGACCCAGAGCTAAATTAAAATTCATTCCTCAGATTCTTTCGACAACCCATTATTGTCTCACTGCTAGGACAGCGTCTTCTCTCAGAATGAGAGAGTTTGTTAGGCCATAGTCCACTGCGGTGGCCAAGTGCGAATTGGTGGACGAATATTTTATATGTGTAGGCAGGATGGCTTATCCTATATCAGCTATGGAAGCGTTCACTAGTGGGCTTAACAATTACCGGCAAGGAGATAGTTACAAGAGTGACTCGTTAAGCGGTGTAAGTAATATATTAACTAACTCAGCCGACCCACTTTTTATGCATTCCGATCGCACGACATAATCTACGCCTACACGCTCAGTGTTGCGTTAAGAGAAGGTAGATGCTACTTGCACTTGAGGCACTTATATACGTTAATAGATTACGAACTATTAAACTAAACAGCGTTAATCATGAAATGTACGTAGGTTTCCCGTCATCTTCCGACAAATGCCATTATGTGAACCAATATTATTCTTACCGTAGATAAATTACAAACACGTTCGTCTTCTTGAGTACTACATTAAAACATAGAAATTTATGTAAGTATATTGCATATTGTATAGTATATTGTATAGTCATCGACCTAAACTACTGCTAATCTGATATATGTGCCGAGTTGTGTAACATTAAAAGGTTGAAGACGATTGAATAACAAATTTAACATTTTCCACTGTTTCATTCACATTGACCTTTTTTTTCTCTTTTGTCGAGGGGCAAACCTTCAAAAGGTACCATACGCCATGGGAGCGATGCAGCGTTATGTGGGATTTTTACCGCACTAAAACCCCCCCGGTGGCCGTCCTCGGCGCTATAAAGAGGACTCCGGGAACTCGGTCCGACCGCAACCAGAATACTCTAAGCGCGTTGCCCCATCGGGCTCCTCCTAGATGGGCGGCTAGGCCCACCGCCCCGTCTAGTCTTTACGACGGTATGCGACCACATATACCGCCGTCCTTCCCGGGATCGCCTGACCGAACGGTTCGAGCTCCCACTCTAGCCGCCTGCAACCCTTGAAGCCCCTTTTAGTCGCCTTTTACGACAGGCAGGGGATGCCGTAACCCTATTCTGATCCCGGAACTACTGGGACATTCACATTCATCACATTGACCATTCCCATTTTGCTACGTGTTTTATAACCATTCAAATATTAATTTCATAGTACTTCGTTGTACACGGCGGCGGCGCACGGCGCGTGTACTGCCGGTCAATCAATTGACTAAGCAATATGTTATACTCGTAATATCTTCTAAACTACTTATCCAATTTACATGGTGTAAAAAGTAGATTCAATCTGTATTAGATGCTTTATTTTTTGAAATCATTTATTTTAATAAGGTTTAATATTTAGTTTGTATAAAACCCATGGAAACATAAACTTCATATTTTTTTAATTTTCAAAGTACATACATCACATACATTACAGGCATACAGACAATTTTCAAAGTATAAAAAGAGTTATTGTGGGTTATACTTAAAATATAGACATATGCTGTCGCGGACTTTTGGTTAGATCTATATGAGCCAAACTATCCCACGGTCATTATATTTGGATATCTCCAACGGTTTAGGCAGCGTACGCGAAGATAGCTCTCAGAGGACAGCTTTTTTGCGACTAACCTCATATTTCTCGTTATATTATAACCTCATTACAAAAAAATCGGTATAAATTATAGTCCATATGTTATTCTGATGTATAATCTATACTACTGTAAGGTTTGAACCAAATCCGTTGACTAGTTTTTGCGTGAAAGAATAACAAACATACCTACCATCCAACCATCCTCACAAACTTTCGCATTTAAAATATTAGTAGGATAGTAGGATATATAAGGCGACCAACTTAGTCGTCGGGAATGCGGTCGGTGTCAATTTCAATTTAATAAAATTGGAATCACTGTGATTATCACGTCCTGATTGACTAGTCAATTATATCCGGATGGATCCTATTTATCTACAAATGAAATAGTATCAACTTATAACACTGTTTTATTTTTACTAGAACCGTTTTGCTATCCTTATAATCTTATTATTATGTTACTATCGACACTTTTTAATCATCGTTAGTAATGTTCATAGATTCATTACACAAATCTGTCCGTGGCTTACGCTATAATCGCTCTTAAACTAAACACTAAGCCAACCATAATTGCTTGCTCTGGAACAGCTGTTATTGCCTATTATACACCTTGCTTCTGTACACCTTCAAATTACAACCAATAAACATTTGCTAAGGAATCAAAATTGCACTTTGTCCCTTAGACATAACGTTGAAAGTAAATCGTGTGTAGTAACAGTTAGGACTATTCAATTTTGATCATTTCCATATGATACCTCAGGGCATACCAGAAGACCTTCGTCCAAATTAATAAACAAAGTTGCGTAAACCCAGCAGCGGTGAGCCCGCTTAGCGATGTTTATCTTCAAGCTGTTTACTTCTGATATCGATAAAATTCTGCCAGATGCTTTTGCATTTCATATACGTTCATATTCACGACGAATATTGTGAGATGCAATTTTAGTTAGGGAATATTGTGGGAAAAGCAAACTGGTGAATTGAAAATTCTCACAGAAATGCATCAAAATGTTGCAAAGTATTACCTGATGCCTTACACGTGTCCAAGTTACGTCTTCTTCACTTACTGAGTACGTTCAAATAGTGTCAAGAATTCATTTATTCTACAATTTTTTTATTGTCAATACCAATATAGTATATTTAACTATGGCGGTATAATAAAAGAACACGTAAAAAGTGTTATAAATGTAATATCGGTACGACGAGATCCATACTTTATTTTGCCGATCGAAAATAGTTGCAGTCACTATTTCTCTAACGCAACAAAAAAAATAAAGATTCAAAAATAATATTTAAATTTGAAAAATGAAGAGTCATTACTAATTTCTCTTCAAGGTAGAACACACAACTGTCTCATCGCACGGACCTGCAAATATCAACCGCTTGGTGCTGCGTATATGCTGGTATAGAGTTAAGAACAAATATAATTATGTATCTTAGAAAACCACGAAAACCATGGACTTCCGGCAAGAAGCAAATTATTCGTGGTCCTTGAGCTAAAGGAAATAAATGCTCTGATTTGAATCCTGAAATTATAGTGGAAGTGAGTCCATGGTCCAAGCATAGGAGTTTAGTGGTTCTAGTAATTAGTAAGTAAGTAATGGCTGGTCCTTTTCCAACAATTACTAAACATTTTTAATCACACCCAATTATAAATACTTTCAATCATACCCAATTATTGAAAAAAATAGGACCGAGACGAATGTTGTTTTCCAATCTTATGAACATTTCTTCAACGCCGTTTTCAATTTTACCCATAATTGTCATCCAATAATTCAAAACCTCACGAACTCAAGCGTAAATCGCCCGAACCTCAAATATTTGCACAATTTGGATAGCGTTTTTTCTTGATTCCACTGGCAATCGAGGTAAATTTGTATAAGACTTGTCACACCTGTACATTATAACGAGAAGCGAGGAAAAAGTATCTGTTTGTCTGTTTTGCTTTTCCACAAAGACTATGGTATTCCTTGGTAATTATCCAATAAACCATACCAACACTCATATCGCTAAAATCGCGAACGTGGCAGATAAGACTATAATTATTAGATAAAAAAAAATGTTTTGCCGTGACCACGATCCATACAACTGGGTCGAAATATCGGCAAAAAGAATTATATAAGAATTCATAAACCGCATCGTGAGTAGCCGTTAAGTATTATAATAAAAAAAAAAGGATAAACAGTCACACCTGATATTTTTCTCCTATTTATGGCACGTTGATATTAAAATGGCATTAGATTTATCATTAACCATTCTAACCCGTACTTGATGAACCGCGGGGAGTTAGGTTGACGTTAGGAGGCTTAATACAGTTCACGATAGATTGTACCTACCCATGACTGCGATACTATGATATTGTACTTATATTTTTTTCAAAGCTTTTTTCTAAAGGTACTTCAAAAGGTGGAACACAGTGGGAGCGACGCAGGGTTATGTGGGTTTTTTACCTCACTAAAACCAACCCGGTGACACAAGGTACAAAGATGACTCCGGGATCTCCAAAGGAACGCAACTGGGGTCCTCTGAGCGCCTTGCCCCATCGAGCTCCTCACAGATAGGCGGCTGGGCCCAACGCTCTGTTTGATCTTTACGACGGCATGCGACCACACATACAGCCGTCCTTCGCGAGGTCGCCTGACCGAACGGTTCGAGCTCCCACTCTTGACTCTCTAGTAGGAACTACAGGGAAGATGATCGACGTATGTCGATCGATGTATCAGACGGACAACGCGGAAATAACAGGAAAAAAGTTAATGAGTAGGTTATGCGTAGATATTTAAAAAATAGATTTGATATTTCACTTTTCATGCTTAACTATTGAAAGATATTTCTGCCTAGCTTAAAAACTTAATAGAAATGATTCTAATCTTTTAATAGCGTTCTATTCATCAATGCTTGATGGTTCTTTCCACATAAACGTGTTAAATTTTCAGCCGGGGAAATAAATTTTATAAGATTATATCTTAGCTTTTACTAAAATATACCTCATAATTCCGGATTTTGCCAGTCTTGCACGCTTGATAAAATCAACCTGTATGTCAAAATGTATGTTTGCTTGATTTACGTATTTTGTGGTATGCATTTAAAGGTACTCGGAATAAAAAAACTACAATCTAAAAAATCTTTTGTTTCAGTATCCTTCGATATTTATTTATTTCCTGTAAAAAACTACGTTGGTATTTTGGTATTTTATTTCATTGGCATTTAACAAAGATTTTTTAATTTGGACCAGACCATTATTTCAGTAATCCAGACCAGACGAAAGAAGTTATGATGTGTTAGTGAAAAAAGCAGAAGTGAAACATTGAACTAACTACACTTACACTAAAACAACGTATATAATTTTGAATGAGTTTCATCACATTTTTGTCTTCTATCAAATTAGAACAACATAATTTGTAATGACGATCTCTTTCACGTTAAAATAAAATAAAACGTAGCTTTTAATGACTACAGAATCAAGAATCTACAAACATTTTGAAACAAAAAAAATAATTTGTGTCATTCATTGCAAAGTAATATTTTTTATAAATTACCCTAGGTTGAGCAGATTACAAAATGGATTGCGAAAATAGAGAAAAATTTAAGGCCGCATAAGAAATTACATGCAGGCGAGTCTAAAAGCACCGCCTATTTATTTGCAAGGTTTCGTCACATACTTAAATTCTTAATAATAGCAGAATCCATCTCGGTACGACTCGTCGTACAGGAACTGGATTTGCAAGTGTAATTTAAGCTAGTCGGGAAAAATAAAGGAGCCGGTTTGAATAGGAATTCTCATTGCTGTAACCTCCGAGAGGGGTCATTTATGCATACGGAAACTTTATTACGCTCTGAATTGAAGCGGAAAACTGTAAGTTAAATTAAGTTCTGTGGTTCAACAAACCAGCTGATGTTTTTAATATGTTCCGGAATTTGGAGGCATGATTTTATATTATTTATTAGTATATTATACTGCGGCTTCGGTCTCGTTGAAGTCAATAGTAACTAACGTATTAATTTGAAGGCTTTGGAGCTGTTAGATTTTAACATTTTTTTATATAAATAACCTATGTTTTTCTAATAACTCTTGAACATGAGTGCAAAGTTTCATGTTAATCGGTTGATTACTTTTGGAACGAAAGCATAACAAACAAACATACGTTCACGTTTATAATATTAGTAAGGATTATGTGAAGATATAATCATCCGACTTGGGTCCAATATAGCAGTTGTACATAATTGAATTAGTGAACCAATTTGCATCGGAGTTTCTCTCAAATATAGATGGAAATTTTACCTACGGAGACTAAATGTTTTTCAGCAACAATTTTTTCTTAGACTTCACGTGATGAAAAATGTTTATTGCACATGGATCACGATCGGAAAATTTTATTTGTTGTTTGTAGCCACTTCACATTTTTATTGCAATAACACTTACATAAGCTTTAATTATGTCTTACATAGATTGTAAATAATTAAATTTACAATGTTTATATACAGATAGAATTTAACAAAACTAAAAATTTATTATTAATACCTTGACTTTCATGAAATCTTTTCTGATCTTTGTAATAAGCTTTACATATGTAATTACATTGTTTAAGAATAGGAAGCCAATAATTTTTGTTATCTCGTATTTATATATTTTTATCAACTACATAGTTTAAAAAATAATAGGCCAAATTAAGCTACGCACAAAAACCTAACCTAACAATAACGCTTATATAATTAACTAGCAGAACCCGCGACTTCGTTTGCGCTACCTAACATGACCCATCCATTGGACTTTTGATGTCCACTACTGGCATCCCCCCCCCCCTTGTCAAGTCACCAATAGATTGAACCACAAAGCCTTATACAAAGTTTTATTGAGCTGTCATCAAATTTGGCGGATTTCCGAAAAATCTTTCAATCCCCATTCTCTTAGGGGTTGAATTTCCGAAAATGCTGAAATGGGAAACCTCCCATTATATCAGCCCAGAAAGTAAAATATTAACACTCTTTAAGTTAGAATCAAAATCGACAGACTTCCATTAAAACTTTCTTCAGCATTCTTATCCCCTTAAGGTGAATTTCCATAAATTGTTTCTTAGTGCTCACCTTCACTGTAAAATGTCAGTAGTTAAGTCAGTTTTCTTTTTATATATACAGAACAATGCATTTATGATTACATTTATAAATTTATAAATAAACAGGAGATACAATTTTTCTTATTCAGTGTTTATGTATTTCCTGTGTGTGTACACAGGAGATACATAAACACTGAATAAGGAGAAATGTAACTTAGAAACAAGTCATTTAAGAGGAGCTCAAAGTGCTTAAAAGCGCCGAGGATAACAAGATAATGTGCATTGACGACACGAGATACATACATACATCTGTATAGACAGTGAAAAGAAAGGCTCTTTGTAAGCTTTGCATCTTACTATGGTATCGGCTTACGCTCGGAGCTACACTATGATTTTATATACTATTGCCGCTTTACTTTGAGAATTTACCTTTAAAAGTTAAGATTATTCTATATATATTGTATAGTTCTATATGTGACCCTAGTAAAACAGGTGTATTTTTAAATTTCAGCAAATTATCTTTTTCTACCAAAATTGTTAGAAAAAGCAGATCTTTCTATAGATCTATTTGCTTAATAAGTTTGAAACGCCCCATGTTTTAAATAACAGAAGCGAACAACAATTTGTTTTATTGACCCCTTCAACTATAAAACAGAAATACCGATTACAACATAATTATTATATACCACATGATTTCATAAAACCAGTATAATTGTCGAACTATTAAAATAAAATAAAAAAGGCTTAAAAACGCTCAATTGCTGTTTTGGTTTTGTAATAATTTATTTAATTTAACGTTTTGTTTGAATTTTGCGACACACAATAACATAAAAGTATTACAATGAATATATATTTGTAATAGTCTACTTACTAAGTTTCATTTGATATCCATATTATTATGATAATCAAACCCTGCCCCCCTACTCTCGCAGTCTCACAACTAATATATTTCAAACGATATATATGTTACAATCGGTCAAGCCGTTTGGGCTATAGAGCGTGCCAAACAAATGGGCATATATACAAACCTACATACATTCGCTCGAAAAACAGAACTCTCCTTCTGACGCAGTTAGGCAAAAACACGCGTGATAGTGGTCACAGTGACTTTCGAATGAGTCGAGCGAAGAAACCTTAACAAGTAGTAGGAGCCAATCTATTTACGTCACATCATAGAGGCGGATAATGCTTTTGTACGAGGAGTCAAGATGAGACCGAAACGTATTACATTTTTGTGACTTATTTGGTATTATCTTTTTGGCAAAAGTCGGACACTAATGCCTCTTTTCATGTTGCTAACGAACCCTGCCCCGAAGAGCAAGGGCTTAATACATGGACGAGATTTTCATAAAAAAGCCTGAGTGCTTCCGCACTGCACTGTTCTTTATTTGTACTTTGTGCCGTGTTCATTTGAAAGTGCGGTTAAAGGTTTCCTACATTTCAGAAATTTCCAGCGGACTCGTTGGGCACCAAATGCACTTGTGTATGACGTTTTTATAATTTTTTTTAAATTGTACCTTTACTTAAAAAGTAATCTCAAAGGTGAGATGGTAGTGTAAATGTTATGCCAGTATTATCACCCATAATTCATCCCAAATATTTCATCCGGTTTATCAGTAAAAGAAAATACCTCTATATAAACTTAAATAACAAAATATAATTTATGATGATACCGTACTTCTGAGAACGCCTTATGTCCTGTTTCCATTTGGAATCAGTGGATACGGTCGCCAAACTCTGTCTGAGGCCCTCGGGGCAGATCGAAAACGTTCAAGAAAGATACGCTATTAACCCGTATCTTTCTCTGCTGATCCATATTGAAGCAAAATATTTAGAGAGTTATATACTTTCTCCCTAAAACGTTTACAAAATAACAAATAATAACAACATTACAAATAACTCGTTTTTGTCACGCAATGAATCATATTTCATTTATACTTTTAATATCATCGAAGTGAACAATCTCAATTTCTCAACTTATTCTCCAATTACTACCAGAAAGTGCCCCGCAAGCGTTCATGAAAGGTCCGGGGCATAAATATAAAAATTGCAAAGGTATTACAAAAAATATACTTTAAAGTAGGCAACAAGAGTCCAAAATGTAAAATTTTATAACCCCATCCATATTTTGCTGCGCGCAAAATACCACGCCGCCAAATTTCGTCTTTGAATTACAGTCCACCTGGGAAATTTACTCATGTCCCGACTTCTTTGTCGTGTATCCACCTCCCAGACTTTAATAGCTGGAATAGAATATGCGAGGATATCCTAAGACGGCGGATCGTTTACATAGTGAATTTGAAATATTTATACAAAAGGAGCTTTGTATTTATCATATTTTGAATTATTTTTTAAATATTCAAAAAGCTATAAGAAAACTTTCATCTACTGTATATGATTAAAATATAAAAAAAAATCATCATAATACATTTTCATATCGACTCTACTGCGATCATAAAGAAAACCTTAACGAAATGATCAACATTAAACAACAGCTACATTTATTTCAGTTACTATTTTAATTGATTTATGTTCTAATTTTTTTTAAAGGAAAAAGATGATTTTAAAGGCGTTAATCATCCCTGAAATGTCCATTAAAACAACTTCAATCGTATGACTAAACTGGAAATAAATGAATAATACTCAATACTACAAATGTATACTTAACTAGTACTCCTATAACATCCTTTGTGTTACACTACACTAGTTAGACTGATTCAACCTGGGAACTAGGAACCTAAGCCGAACCTATATAACTCGGTACAGTCACCCCTATGCCGCAAGCGTAAAGAATAATCTAAAATATTCATATTAGTAACATATAATTTCTTATATTCGATTTGAACGATTCTCTCCATCAATATATTCTCGCCATGAACAGCAATAACCCCCAAATCACCGATCGTTGCAGATATGGGAGCCGGCGTGAATATGACACGAATTATGCTCGAGACGATTTTATTGCGCCCCCAGAGGGTTAATTTGCTCCGGTTAATATATGGCGTGCCCTTTATGAAAATTACTTGCAAAATATATTTTAGGCATATTTCGAAAAATATTGGAAATATAGACAGTATTTACACTACCTTTTGTAACAAGGCCTCTAGTATCTCCTCTTCCACATTCATTTGTGCCATATAACAGTGTCGCTACTATGCTACTGATTCGATTAATAGGAGATGGTATTCAGGCCTCCGATAACCGATAGCAACCTACGCAAGCTTGTGTTTTTCATTTTTCACAAAGGGTTTAATAGAAATATTAGAATCTTGCTTTTTATCATGTATTTTCCTTAATATGAAAATCGAATCCGGAATTTAATAAACTGTGTAATCAAAAATATTTGGGCCGCACCTTCATGTACGAGTTGGTTTGGTCATTCCACCAATATTGTGAGCAAATTGATGCTGATTACTTTAAAAATATTTAGTAAAAAAAATTTTTAAACATAAAATACAAACGACTTCCACGCCACATAAAAATAAAAAAATACATAGTTCCGAAGTCGACGTACACCATACCCCTGCATCATCAGGGCTTAAGAATTGAAGGTCAAAATTATCATGTTGTCTTTGCTTAATAATCTCATTACATATACGTAAGCACCATATGGCAAACGCCTATGCTTTAAGCCTGAAGGATTATCAGGGTTGAGAAGTTGAAGGTAAAATTTTTCATTCATGTCATTTCTTTTCTTAGTAATCTCATTACATACACGTAAGCAATAGATGGCCAACTTCTATGGCTTGGGCTTGCAGTACCCTGCATCATCAGGGTTGAGGAGTTGAAGGTTAATTTTTTTTATCATACATCTTTGCTTTGTAAATATATTACATTGCTTAGTTATCTTATCAGATATACTCGTACGTAAGCACGATGTGACCAACGCCTATAGTTTAAGCTTGAAGCAACCCAGCATCATCAGGGTTGAGGAGTTGAAGGTTTTTTTATTATGTGTCTTTGCTTAGTATTATTATTACTCATAAGCACCAAATGGCCCCTATGGTTTTTTAGGCTTGAAGCTCCCCTGCATCATGAGGATTGAAGAGTTGAAGGTCAATTTTTTATGACATGTCTCTGCTTAGTAGTCTTATTACATACATGTAAGAACCAAATAGGTAACTGTTATAAGATAGCAGTAACCCTACATCATCAGGTTCGAGGAGTTGAATGTCAAATGTTTTCGTCAACCTATATAAGTGTAGATATATAATACATATTCCAAGTTTCATAAGAATCTATTTGACAAAAGTCATGGTTTCCACCAAGTTGTTTAGGATTTTAAGAAACCGACATTTTCCAATTTTCCGGGAACACTGCCCGAAGGTTTTCATTTTCCTCAATATGGGACCGCCTGTGAAACTAGCCGCATACATTGCCGTATGAATCGTGTCGGTAGGTTAACGATTTCTGGCCATTTCGACCGAACATAAAAAAAAGAAATATACGTGACGAATAGATAACCTCTTTCCTTTGGGGCGTCGGTTAAAAATCATTGAGATTCAATACCTATTGTCAAGACCGGCTAGCAACTCATGTGGGCCTGAGATTCGCTCAGTCCTATTTGAAGTTGATTAGAGTCAAGTGTACGTTGATCGGCTGGACTACTTTCCGCCACTCTATAGGATAGTACAATGCCTTCGTAAAGGTTTAACAACGATTTAATGACGACAAGGGGAATGACGGCATAAAATGCGCTTTGAAGCACAAAAATCCACCACCATCTGACCCCGTCTAGCATTGCTTAATTTTTTAGGTCAGTTTCCACCTACGAGTGACTAACCCGTCACAACGGTCGAAATTCGACAGTAATTTAAATTAAAAAACTAAACTTCATATTGTCCAAAGTAGCACATTATTTCTCTAATTTAAATTATTTGTAATAATTTTCAAGTTAATTTGACATTGCACGTTAAATATGAAAAGAGGTTTAATTAGCTAAGCCGCATTTGAAAGCAATAGCGGGTATTTTGACAAAGACACTGACATTTCTGACGTTATGTGTTTTCATTGTAAGACATTTAATGTTCTATTTCGTTTATTATTTATGTATTTGTGACAAATGCACGGTAGTGTGTGTAATGTGTTTTAGTTGACGTAATGTGTGTTATATGCATTATTTGAATAAAATGTTAACATTCTGCACTCCTTCTCTACGTCCACTATAACCATGCAAAATTTCATAGTAATTCGTCCGCGGTATATTATTTAAAAATTCACGACAAGTTTTTGCTTCACGTATTAATATATAGAAGATTCAATTTGGTTTGTAATATAAAAGATACGATTTAAAAATAACTGAGTCAAAGTGCAACGGCGTCGAAAGCAAACTATTGAAAGAGCACGCGTAGAGAAGTTATGTATGATATTTGACAGGCAAATTGAAAACGTGCTTGCATTGTACGTTTGTGAGAGCTGCCATGTGCCGCTGTGTTTTATTTTGATTGTGTCGTAAATAGTTTCGTAAGGAACAGTAGTATCAAAGAAATAATGAAATGGAATTAATAAAATAATCTACAAAAACATTACCGTATATGTATGTATTGTAAGATTAGCAAAGTTTTCTTTGTAAATTATTAATAATTTACAATTCTGCGTAATGTCCTACTGAGATTACTCAGTGAGACATTACACAGAATTGTATTCTGGTGGATCGAGCAGAAATATCTGACTTGCTTTCCTTGTATAATTCCGATTCCCTGATAGCGAGAGCGCAGGGGAAATTATATACGTCAGTAAAAATTATGTCTAATTTCTATAACAAATTACGATGGTTTAACGCTAAAAGCGACATAATATTGAAATCAACACCTACACAGGGAAACAAATATTTCATGAAAATGGGCATATTGTTTGAATATTTTTTTATAATATAATTTAAGATGTAATGCAAATAATTCTATGAAGCCATTTAAACATTTATATTTGCTTACCACGTGTAAATTTTAGAATTAACTGAGTCAAATTTAATATAACTTACAGACAAATCTTAAAAATGGATTATTGTAAAGAGCCTTGCCAATACAAAACTATAAGCTCGAAATTAAACATAAAAATAAAGATAAGACGTAACAAAAATACATAGTAGTGTAAGCAGGTGGAAGAACCAATGTAGTTTACCCAGGAAGGTATCACCGCCACACATATATATGTCGGATTCGGTTATTTTTGAATCGAAGCGGAAAGGCGCGTCGAGCGGTGCTAACTTCACATCGTCGCGTCTTGGCAGAGTCGTGAAGTCAGCCGAGGGTGGTAGACACATTATTGTGAACGTCACTCAAAAGCGACAACACGGAACTGTCTCTCCGTTTCGGTCTTTTATAAAATTAATTATTATTGAATGTATTTCGATGCTGTATTTGTGATAAAAGTCTTTGTAATAATTATATCAAGAGAATTGACACCAAGATTTGTTATTTTGCACGAGATCCGTAGTCGCCCACACCATGTATGAAGATATTGATGTTGCATATAAAACAAATGCCGATATATATTTCTAGCGTGAAGCAGCTCTTGCGTTTCGATGGAAGGGTGTGGTTGCCAGCTCACTTTTACATGAGGCACCTATATTAATCCTCGGAAGCAGGGACCCAATGATTCCTTCCTTCCGGTAAAAATCATGTTCTGTATGGAGTTGCTTACAGATATCCATTGGCGGCAGTGACTACTTACCACCAGGTGGACTGCATGCTCATTTGCTACTTCAATCTTGTATAAATACAATGGAACTGTACTGTACGTGTACACAACGGTTGTTTGCACAAAAAAGCTCGAACAATTTGAACTTTCGCTGTCGAGGCGACTGATTGTTTTGAAGTTTACATTGTCAGTTGAGTGTTTATTTTTAGGTTAAGTTGAGATTGCGGTTTTTATTCTCTCTAAACTCAAAAAATGTATATTTTAACATATAACCTAAATAAATACAAAAAATAAATACAGATTTTTTATGTTTATCGTGTTCAGGACATTTCATTAGATTATTCTTTATCAATATATTACAAATAAAAATAACATTTAATTTTGTTACGCATAAAACTTTACAATTTAACTTAAATGAATAAAATAATTTTAATTTGAATCTACCGAGAGATCGATGTTCATTCCTTATGTATCTGTGAATTAAGACAATTAAGACTCACTATTATCATTCAGCTGTAACATTATTATTGGTAGCGTCGATGGCCCCGAAAGACGATTGTGACCGGCTAATTAAAATTTTCCCATATACGTTTTGTGGAGAGTCAAAAATCAATAAATCTGATTATTTAAATGAAAATTAACAAGGGAACAATCTGCCAAATTAAAAAAAATCCACATTGCGTATTTCGTATTACCTTACTCGAATCATTTCAATCATTTTAAAAAGATCCATTTTCTTGTTGACAGGAAAATTGCTTTCTGAAATTCCTCAATTCGCTTGCAAATGACAAGCAAAATACACACAACATAAGTAAACCTATGTTTGTGATACACGAGATATTTTTTTGCATTTATGCAATGAGTTTTATTTTTGATGGTAGTGGAAATCTACGTTTTTCCTATGAAGGCACTTCCTCCACTTATTTGACACTCACGTGACAAAGCTACTTGCGCTTTCGACTTCCCTTGAAAACAAATTAATGGAATGGAATAAAATGTGAATATTGTAATAATAAAAAAGTAGTCACACTCCTTTTTTTCTGATTGCAGGAGTACATGTTTTAAAAAACATATATAGTCTATGCCATTGTACTAATTAAGTCTGCATTCTGATAATCTCTACATAGTATAAAACAAAGTCATTTCCCGCTGTCTGTCCCTTTGTATGCTTAGATCATTAAAACTGTGCTACAGACTTTAGAGCAGGTTTTTTAATAGGTAGAGTGATTCAAAAGGAAAGTTTTTATGTATAATACATGCATAATATAGTGGAGGAACACTGATAATTTTACATTTTTGACTTTTAGGCGGAACGAAGTTTGCCGGATCAGCTAGTATTGTCCCTGTAGTTCCGGGATCAGAATAGGACTACGGCATCCCCTGCCTGTCGTAAGACGCGACTAAAAGGGGCTTCCGGGGTTGCAGACGGCTAAAGTGGGAGCTCGAACCGTTCGGTCAGGCGATCCCGAGAAGGACGGCGGTATATGTGGTCGCATACCGTCGTAAAGACTAGACGGGGCGGTGGGCCCAGCCGCCCATCTGGGAGGAGCCCGATTGGGCAACGCGCTCAGAGGATTCCGGTTGCGGTCGGACCGAGTTCCCGAAGTCCTCTTTATAGCGCCGAGGACGGCCACCGGGGGGGTTCTAGTGCGGTAAAAATCCCACATAACCCTGCGTCGCTCCCATGGCGTCGGGTACCTTTTGAAGGTTTCCCCCTCGAAAACAAAAAAAAAAAAAGGATCAGCTAGTATTAATATGTAATATGTTATATGGTTTATTATAAATTATATTGTATATATCGAAGAGAAATGTGAAATGTGACGTCAGGAAGGCCAGGAGTCTTCATTATTTTCCTTTCTTGAAGATTTCAAGTAAAACACAGCAGTAAACTTCTTCGATTTATTCACAATTGAGGAGGTGTGATCGCTTCGAGGGTTAAACAAGAATAATTCTTTCTACCGGCGTTCGCTCGCCTTTTTATAACAATGTTTTGTGGTGTGACAATAATAAATTTATGGAGGGTGAACTAAATTACAATTCTAAAAATCATCAAATGTTGCTAATTCAATAAAAAACAATTTTCGATCTTTAAACTAACTAAAATAATTATTATCGGTGACGTGTTTTTCATAAATACGCGGTGTCGTTCCGACATCTATACTATAATAAATCTGTAAGAGGTCGATGTCTGTACATGGAATAAATTTAAGTGAAAACCATTTCTTGAGGTCTTTAATACGATATAGAACCCAAAATAATGGTTTTTAGAAATCTTTTCTGTTTGTCTGTTTGTCTGTGTGTTTGAAAACGCTAATCTCAGAAACGGCTAATCGAATTTGAATATAATTTTCACGGATGTGTTGTGGGAAACTTCACTTAACAATTAGTGTTTATTTTATGTAAATCGGTTTATAAATAAAAAAGTTATGTCAATTTAAAACTACGCAGTATTTACTCTGTGTTCGATAAGTGTTAATAAGATAAGTAACTGCATAGTTGAATTGGTCGAAACTAAACATGTTATGGTCTGTAAAATGTATTCCTTTGTTATGTATTTTTATTGGTTAAGTGTGTACCTATGTTATTTGATACTATACAAATCTATATCTCTATATCTATATATACTTATATAAAAACGAAAGGATGCTCTCTCACTCATCTATTGAATAAACATCGTAGAGCCTAAACTGCTAAAGATACGAATATGATTTTTACTAGGGGTTCCTTTTATGACGTAAACGTCAGTTAAGAATGAATTTTATGATCCCCCCCCCCCCCCCCCAGTTTAACCCAAATAGGAGATGTAAGTTTGTATGAAAGTCAGTCAATTTTGAGGCCACCTCGATAAAATTTAGTATTTCGCTTTGATTTCTATGTTAAAACATAGCTTTAAACCGACTTCCAAAAAGGAGGAGGATATCAATTCGTCTGTATTTTTTTTAAATTTTTTTTTTCTAATTTTATATTTGTTACTCGATTTCTCCGCACTGGGTGAACGGATTTGGATGACTTTTTTTTTCATTTGAAAGGTAGTGCGTGTCATGGGGTCCCATTTATTTTTAGTTCACTTTTGACAGTGGCATCCATAAGAAAAGCGCATAAGTCTGATATTTGCATTAACGATGTGCGCGATAAATAGATGAATAACTCAATTTCCCGCCAACCGATTTCGATGATTTTTCTTTTATTTGAAAGAATGTACTTCAAGGGTACTCTGATGAGTTTGATACGGTTTTGATCATAGGCTCCAATTCTTTGAAGTAAATTAACGAAATTAGCGATACTCGGCCAAACCTAAGCTGTAGGAGTCCAATTGGGTTGAATGTAGAATGAGATTACTAAGCAGATACTTCCTAAAAAAACTGACCTTCAACTCTTCAATCCTGATGATGCATGGGTACTGCTAGCCTGAACCGTAGAAGTAAGTCAATTTGTTTTTATGGATATATAATAAAATTGTTAAACAAATTCATGGGACAAAAATTTGACCTTCAACTCCTCACCCCTGATGATGCAGGATACTGCTAGCCTAAACTATACGAGATGGGCATGTGGTGCTTTCAGGTATTTAATATAATTACTAAGCAAAGACACATAATGAAAATTTTGACCTTTAACTCCTCAACCTTGATGATGCAGGGGTACTTCAAGCCTAAGCCATAGAAGTTAGCTATTTAGTGCTTTCAGGTATGTAATATAATTACTAAGCAAAGACACTTGATGAAAATTTTGACCTTTAACTCCTCAACCCTGATGATGCAGGGGTACTTCAAGCCTAAGCCATAGAAGTTGGCTATTTAGTGCTTTCGGGTATGTAATATAATTACTAAGCAAAGACACAAGATGAAAATTTCGATCTTCAACTTCTCAAGCCTGATGATGCAGGGTACTGCAAGCCTAAGCCATAGAAGTTGGCCATTTAATGCTTTCGGGTATGTAATATAATTACTAAGCAAAGACACAAGATGAAAATTTTGACCATCATCTCCTCAACCCTGATGATGCACGGGTGCTTCAAGCCTAAGCCATAGAAATTAGCTATTTAGTGCTTTTGGGTATGTAATATGATTACTAAGCAAAGACACAAGATGAAAATTTCGATCTTCAACTCCTCAAGCCTGATGACACAGGGTACTGCAAGCCTAAGCCATAGTAGTTGGCCATTTAATGCTTTAGGGTATGTAATATAATTACTAAGCAAAGACACATGATGACAATTTCGACCTTAAGCTCCTCAGCCCTGATAATGCACGGTACTGCAAGCCCAAGCTACAGAAGTTGGCTCGCAAGTGCTTACGTATAAGTAATAAGAATACTAAGCAAAGACATGGGATATTTTTTTTACCTTCAACTCCTCCCTGGTGATGCGTGATAGTGCAAGAATAAATTATATAAGGTAGTCACATAATGCTTACGGTTGTTTTTAGTATAATTATATTATAAGTTTAATGACAGCTCATTAAACTGAAATGTGATTAATAAATTAAACTTCAATTCATCAACCCTGGTAATCTAAGTACACAACCTACTTAAGCCGTATGAGTTTGGTACTTATTGATTACAATACAGTACAAGATTACAACCCGTTCCTGAGAAAACATTATGATGAAAAGTGTCACTTTGAATACCTAAATCCTGAAAATGTAGGAGTATTGTCATGTTATTGTTAAGAGATGGATTTAGCTGTAGTTTTTTAAACAGGATGGGTTAGGTTAGGTTGGAACATAAAAGAAAACATAAAAAATAAGCGAGCAGGGTGCTGTAGCGCCCTGCGAGCGGGTGCGCCCTGTTCGTATGAATTGTAAAATTGTTTTGATTATGTCTTCTGCTTTACAAAGAACAATGCGGGATTTACGCACACAAATAGTCCGATGCACCTCTTAGAAGATCTTATCTTTGGCCACATGAAACAAAATATGACCTTAGAATATATGTCGCTGTTCAGTGATATTCCAGTTTTCTAATGATTTACTTCAAGTAGATAATAGTGCTTTGTTATCCGGAAAAGTTAAAATCGATCTTTATATTGATACGTCTTCGTTTAAATGTGGAGTAGTTGGTTGAAAAAGTATATCCCGATATTGTTAATACAACCAATAACACTATAAATTGGTTCCAAAAGACGGCTATATATCCACCCACCAATGAACGTGTCGATAAAATAAATGATTTTTTTTTCAAAATTTAAAGCAGCGTCACAGATCTACAGACTATTCGGTAGACACAATCATTGAGATGGAGGAAGCAGAACATTATCCAACAGAATTTTTGAATTCCTTAATGCCTTCCAGAACTCCTGAACACAAATTAATATTAAAAGTAGGTTTACTTATAATCTTACTTAGAAATTTGAATCCGCCAAAATTACTTCAAATAGTATTTTCCAATTCGGAAAAGTTCAAATCAATCGTTATAATCGATATGTTTTGGTTTAAATGTGGAGGAGTTGATTGAAAAAAAGTATCCCGATATTGTGAATTAGACCACTAAGAATGTAAATTGGTGCAAAAAATCAGTTTACAATATTAGAATTCGTCTAATTAAGAAAAAAATACATAACAATACGTTCCTACCCACAAATACACACTTTAAATTAGTTTTTTCACTCTGTGTTTGACCAGGTAATCCTTGAGCGGCCAAACCGATTTTAATGTTACTACTTTTTATCATAGAATTCCCACGGTGTCGAGTTTTGCGCGGAAAAAACTTTGTGACACGTTGATTTGCACGCGGGCAAAGCCGCGGGTACAGTATATAATATGTTACAATGATTCAAGTCGCTCGGCATGTAGCGCGTGCCAAATACATTGGCATACATATAAGTACACGCATACTAACATCCATACATACTGTCGAAAAACATTTCCTTTCTTCTGACGCAGTCGAATAAAATTAGACTAAAAAGAGATCTTTGGTAATAATGTGAACTCGATCCAGTGTTTTATTGGTACAGACAAGGATATTACAATATGTACATTTCGGCGCGGACGATTTGAGTGAACCTTATTTTTGAAAGCATTTGAAGTTACAATGCATTGATTATAAATGGCGCCATGCGGGACAAAGTGTTGGAGAGGAAGACAGACGGTCTTCTCAGGGTGGCAATGATTGGAAGACACCGGCGGATCGTTGTAACGCAATATTGGATGGCATCTTACTATTCTGTTTGATGTTTGATTGACTGATATTTTTAAATGTATTGAGGTTTATTAATAATAAATGTAACGATATGTAAGAGTCACTATTATTATTTAATTTGCTGATGTCGTATTTTACGCCATATATGACATGTGTTGCCTAATTAGAAAAGTAAAGCTTCCTGCAAACGTATGTATTTCCCAAAAAAAATCATTCACTTAAAAAAATTAAAACGCCTACTAGCTCAGAGATTAGTACCCGACTTAACGCGCTGGCAGACTATCACCTTAAACATGTTCTCGGCCCTTTTAGAAGACATGACGAGACCAGACTAGTTACAAATAACAGATGAAAATAAATAAACTACCAATCTAAAAGTATTCCTCGTTGCGCAGAAACAGTCGTAAGTCAATTTGCAACGGATTCCTCGCACGTCGCCAATATCGTCGGAGATAGCTCTCACCTGGGCGGACTTGTATTGTGTTTCCAATTCAATTAATGAGTATCGTAACTTTTTATTCCTTTTACTTACCGTCTTTTCTTGTTTACTATCTCAATGCAAGGAAGTGTAAATAAGTGCACCTCTTGAGCTAATCATCAATAAATCTAAATAAGTCAGACAGTTCCTGATAATTCATGCTTAGAGACATCTATGACGACCCGCGTGGCGCAGCGGTTACCGTACCAGTCTGACACGCAGTGGGTCCCGGGTTCGATTCCCGGCCAGCCAGGTATCTGAATGATGAGTTTAGATTCTTGTTCTGGGTCTGGGTGTTTGTGTATTCGTCTTTGTGTGTTTCCATGGCACCCACGACACAGGAGAAAATCCTACTGTGGGGCTATGAGTGTAGAAAGCGTTTGTTTGTTTTTGTTTGTATCTATTGCTAAATATAATCTTTCTCAAAGTAACACCCTAATACTGTCTGGAGTTTATACCAAAAGTTCACGGGCGGCAGTGGCAACTTACCTACCATCAGAAGTATTGCATACTCGTTTGCTGTTTCTATATTATAAAAAAGACACTTTTAAGGGGCTATACAAGTTATTTTCGCGATAGGAACTCATCTGCCATGGCAGATCCACATCCAATATCTATTTTAATATATCCATTGGTAACTTACCAATAAATAGACGGAATAGTCATTTCCAACTTCTAAATTCCTTAAAAAAACATTGTCCAAATAGTTGTATTTTAAAATATCACTTAAGCACTTAACTGCGTTACTAATAACAAAAACCACCAAAACTAAATTAATTAGATTAATGACATTTATTAAAAAAATAGTCAATTGATTTGCAATAGATTCGCGGCACGTTGCTAATATTGTTTATCAGAGGACGGCTCTCAACTACGGAATGGTTGCCAATTTAATTAACGACTGTCGACACGGTTTATTCGCTCCATAGTAGTCTGCGATTTAATACTTTTATGCACTCCCTTTTCTGCTGTACGTTCCATCCATCCATCCATCCATCAGCCTTTTGATGTCCACTGCTGAACATAGGCCTCCCCTAAATGGCGCCACTCCAACCGGTCCTGTGCCCTCTGAATCCAACGGTTTCCCGCTGTCTTCTTCAGGTCATCGGTCCACCTGGTAGGGGGGCGACCTGTACTCCTTTTGCCTAAACGTGGTCGCCACTCGAGGACCTTCCTTCCCCATCGGTTATCGGTCCTGCGAGCGATGTGGCCGGCCCATTGCCACTTCAGCCTACTAATTTTGAGAGCTATGTCGGTAAGCTTCGTTCGTCTACGGATTTCATCGTTGCGAATCATGTCTCGTAGCGAAATTCCGAGCATAACCCTCTCCATAGCACGCTGAGCGACCCTGAGTCTCCGAATGAGGCCTACAGTGAAGGACCACGTTTCGGCGCCGTAGGTCATCACTGGCAACACACATTGCTCGAATAGTTTCGACTTCAGGCACTGAGGAATTGTGGACGAGAAGATACTACGAAATTTCCCGAACGCAGCCCAGCCGAGTTGGATTCTTCGAGTGACCTCCCTCTCAAAGTTGGACTTACCCATCCGGATCGTTTGTCCCAGGTAAATGTACTCGTCGACAACTTCGAGAGGAGTGCCGTCAACAACTACCGGTACGGGTGTGACATGGACGTTAGACATGATTTTCGTCTTGTCCATGTTCATCTTAAGACCCACCCGTTGTGAGGCACTGTTGAGGTCGCCTAGCATTGTGTTGAGGTCCGTCAGCGAATCTGCCAAGATGACTATATCATCGGCAAATCGAAGGTGCGTGATGTGTTCGCCATTGATGTTAATGCCAAGACCTTTCCACTCCATCAGCTTGAACAAATCTTCCAACGCAGCGGTGAACAGTTTCGGCGATATAACATCACCTTGTCTGACTCCCCGCTGCAGTTGGATTGGATTTGTGCTTCTGTCGTGTACTCGGACTGACATGGTGGCGGCAGTGTATACACACTTCAGCACCTCGATGTACCTATAGTCGATCTGGCATCGCTGAAGGGACTCCAGCACCGCCCAGGTCTCGATAGAATCGAAGGCTTTCTCATAGTCCACATAAGCAACACATAACGGCAGATTATACTCCTCGGTCTTCTGTATAATCTGCCGCAGCGTGTGAATGTGGTCTATGGTGCTGTAGCCTTTTCGGAAACCGGCTTGTTCGGGAGGCTGGAAGTCGTCTAGCCTGCGTGCAATGCGGTTAGAGAGGACTCTCGAAAACAGCTTATACACGTGGCTCAGAAGCGCAATGGGCCTGTAGTTCTTCAAAAGAGTTTTGTCGCCCTTTTTGAAGAACAGCACCACTACGCTTCTGCTCCACGCTTCCGGGGTTGTCCCGCTAGTAATGACGGAATCGAACAACTTTTGGAGCGCCACTAGTACGGGTTTACCGCCAGCTTTTAGCAGCTCTGTTGTGATTCCGTCATCGCCCGGTGCCTTGTTGTTTTTCAGCTGTTTGAGAGCCTCTCTAATCTCGTACAGGCTGACGTCCGGGAGGTCCTCAGTATAGTGTCGGGTCAGTTTGGCACGTTTGTCGCCCGCCTTGTTACGGGCGGGAGCTCGTGCGGAAGCATACAACTGTCCGTAGTATTTCTCAATTTCCCTCAGAACATCGGAGTTAGACGAAACCATGGTGCCCGATTCGGTCTTCAACCTCGTCAGCAGGCTCTGCCCAACGCACAGATCCCTGGCGAACACTCTCGAGCCCTGGTTTCGCTCAATAGTGTCTTTTACGCGATGGGTGTTATGAGCACGCCAATCGCGTCGCCTACTCTGAGAGATCTGTTTATTGAGCAGTCTGTATTTCGACATTGAGGCTGGAGACTGCACACATAGTTCTCGCCTCTCCCTCATGAGACCGAGAGTATGTTCTGAGAAAATCCGAGACCTACCACTGGAGTGGGTCTTAAAGTACTTAGACCCCACCTCGTGGACAGTTGTTACTACCTTGGTGTTAATTTCGTCCACAGAAACGCAAGAATCGAGACACGCGAAACGATTTCGTAGCTGAAGTTGAAACTCTTCGGAGCCCTGGATTTGGACAGGTGTTGGTCGGAGCGTAGACTTCATTAGGCGTGACCGTTCCAGCTTTACGTTGATATTTAATGTGCCTCTTACCATCCGGTGATCACTTCCGGTTTTCACCCTGTTGATCACAGAGACATCATTAAATATGTGCCGTTTGTCTGCTAAAATGAAGTCTATCTCGTTTTTAGATGAACCATCAGGACTTATCCAAGTCCACTTTCTCTGTGCCTTCTTCCTGAAGAAAGAGTTCATCATAAAGAGGCCTTCCCTCTCCAAGAAGTTGGCAAGCAAGTGGCCTCGGTGGTTCCGTTGTCCAATTCCAAAGGGCCCCACCTTCCGCTCGCCATCGTTCCGCGTGCCTAGTCTTGCGTTAAAATCCCCCATAACAACGGTAAAGTGGGTCTTTGAGGTATGTATGGCTCTACTTACGTCCTCATACATAACCTCGACCTCATCGTCTGGGTGTGTCGAAGTCGGCGCATATACCTGTATGACCTTCAGCGAATACCGTTTAGATATTCTGAGTATAAGGTACGCTACCCTTGACGACACACTGTCGACTGTTACCACGTTGTTGACGAGGGATTTGTGGACGAGGAACCCGACACCACCCTGAGACAGGTGGTCGCCCTCCCGGTGATAGAACAAGTTGCCCGATTTGAGGATTATCGTGTCCTCACCCTGTCTTCGGACTTCAGACAATCCCAAAACACTCCAGTTCAACTTGTCTATCTCTTCTTCCAGCTCCTGTATCTTCTCGTCGGTCCTCAGTGTCCTGGTGTTGTATGTTGCCAGGTGCAGAAGTCGTCGGTTGCGGTAGCCGGATCTCTGCCGGAGATTCTTAGCACCCCCTGCCCCGCCGTTACCTAGGCCGCTACCGTAGCCTGGAATAGCGGGGCTGCCGGGGACTGGGGGCCGGGGTTCTTCTGCACCTTCCATTGGGGGTTTTTGCCGATAGTCACCGCGCCTGGCAAGCGTGTTGGTGACCGCAGTAGGTGTAAGTTACACAAGGAGATGCTGCTGCCCATCTCTTGGATTTATGTCCCTTAGTCGCCTCGTACGACATCCACGGGAAGAGAGGGAGTGGTGCTATTCTAAAAGGCCGACACCACACGGCCAATATATGCTGTACGTTAGGTCTACATAATTTAATTTTTCCAGTAAATACGTTCAAGCTGTTATTTTTGAGTTCCGCACCCAAAGTAAAAAACGGAACCCTATTATTAAGACTTTGCTGTCCCTCTGTCCGTCTGGTCATCAGTCCGTCTATCTGTCACCAAGTTGTACATCATGAACCGCGATAGCTGTTGAAATCCTCACGGATGATGTGACAACAAATATTAATTATAACACCCCTCTTTTTGCATCGGGGATTAAAACAGATTAAAATAGATATTTGAGAGGGCTCCCATATAACAGACGTGATGTTTTGCCATTTGCTATAGATAATGGTACGGAACAAGGTATCAAAGTGGTAGAAACAGTGTAGTTCAACCGGGGAAGTACCACCGCCACGCCTATTTCTAGCGTGAAGCATTTTTTGCGTTTCGATAGAAGGGTGTGGTTGCCGGCACACTTTAACATGTGGTGACCATCATAGTTCTCGGGATTAGCAACGCATCTGTGATTGACTTCAGATGAAACCCATGTTCCGTATGTAGTTGATTACAGATCTCCATTTACGACAGTGTCCACTTACCATCGGGTAGACTGCATGCTCGTTTGCTACTTCAGTCAGATAAAAAAAAGAACACTTCGTTTGCGAGTCCAACTCAGCCAACCAGTCAACTTAGCCAGTTTTCTTTATATTCGCTGTAGTTTCCTATATTTTGATTAGACAGATATTGGTGTTCAGAAGTGACAAAATAATATTCATTTGCTGCTTCGATCGCTATTTTCGATCTTATCAATAAATCTTTCCACGTGCAAAACGTAAATAATTATCTTTACTATTAGGTTCTAAAATAAACCCTTTATAAAAATGCCCTTAAATTGATTAGACATTTTAGGTCACTTCTGTACTCTTTAAAATCATTGCCAGCAAAAAAACTCATTTAGAACTTCATTAACATAAAAACACTAACATAAAAGAATCCGTCGTGACCCATTTAATGAATGGGCATTTCATTTGAATCGAAAATACAGGCCATAGTAAAAGCTCGTCAAATACATACATCGGAAACGGGGCTATGCAAATACAAGAAAGATTTTTCCAGTGACCATTACTGTATGAAAAGGTTTCTCTTAGGTATATGTTTGCTTTTCAGTACACTTTACGAGCCGATTTTGATATTATACGACAAATATCTCAAGTTATTGATAAAATGTTATGTACATAGAATAGTTGGGCCTATTCAAACCGAGAATCTGTAATTAACTGATTTTTAACGACATTTTTCATATCGCTATCATTTTACAATTAATTAAGAATGTTATCAACATTTATGTACAATCAAATGCATTTCATTATATATGCTTTAGCATATCTATATATTAATATGCAATGATACGCAAAACTTGTGAAGCATTTTTAAGTAATATGCCGCGGACGGATGAGTATGAAACGTAGAGGAGAATGTTAATATTTTTTTCAAATAATGCTTGAAACATACATAAAATCAACCAAAAAAAAACATTACACAGACTACCGTGCATTTGTCACAAACACATAAATAATAAACGAAATAGAACATTCGATGTATTACTATGAAAACACATAACGTCAGAAATGACAGTGACTTTGTCAAAATACCCGCTAATGCTTTAAAATGCGGTTTAGCTACTTAAACATCTTTTCATATTTAACGGGTGCGTTCAAAATTACTTAAAAATTATTAAATTTTATTTGAATTTGAGAACTATTCGTACTACTTTGGACAATATGAAGTTTAGTTTTTAATTTAAATTACGGTCGAATTTCAACCGATGTGACGGGTGACTAGTTCCATTAAATATTACAATTTCATTACGGTATATCATAGTAATATTCTGTATTTACTGCAGAGACGTAAAAAAATAAGATATATTAGTTACGAAGATATCCTGAGTACCGGAGGAAGAGATGATTAGATTGATAACTACTTGGTTCTACATTTAGCTCTATTAGTCAGGGTACTAGGTTACCAATTAAACATGAAATAAATAATATGATCACAACAAATGGTGTATACATGCAGACGCATCACGATGTTGCCGGGGATCAAAAGAACTTGAAGACTCCCGATTTGGACTACCGACTTGAAGACTCTCTCCTATCTTAATGCCCTTATTCTCGCTTTCCTACACGGCGGGAAAATTACCGTTGTCGTGGAAAGTGGCCCTCGTTCATCCAATCCCAAAAAAGGATGACCGCAGCGACCCGGCCAACAACATGTTTATTGCAATAACTGCCCTACTCTCTAAGGTGATGGAGCGACTTATCAACATACAGCTTCTAAAGTACCTCTAGGAGTACCAGCTGATCAGTGATCACCAATATGGTTTTCGCCAGGGCCGTTCACCTGGTGATCTTCCGGTGTACCTAACACACCGATGGGCGCAAGCTATAGAGAGCAATGAGGAGGCTTTGGCAGTCGGCATTGATATTCCAAAGGCCTTCGACCGGGTCTGGCACAGGGCTCTTCTCACGAAGCTTCCATCTTTCGATCTTCTCGAGAAGTTGTGCACGTGGATCACCAGTTTTCTGTCTGAGCGGCATATTAAAGTTATGGTTGATGAATGCTGCCTAGACACGAAGATCATCAATGTTGGAGTCCCACAGGGATCTGTTATTTCCCCTACGCTGTTCATTCTGCACATCAATAATATGTTGCAGCAAGTCGGTAATATGCATTGCTATGCAGAAGACGACGAGATATGCCTTGTACTCGTACCGTGGAGCAAAGCCGAATTAGACTTGTATCTGAAATTCTGAAATCGAGCACTTTCTGGAACGGGTCTTGGAATGGGGTCGACTTAACCTAGTTGCGTGCAATCCTACAACAACACACAACAGACACAACTCTGCGCTTTTACCATTAAAAAAGCCCCATTGGTCATGGCGCCAAAGTTCCAAAAGACCTCTCTCACCATTGACCAAAGTGTAGGGATCCTGCGAGTTGACATCTCGTGTGATGTGCAGTTTCTGGGTCATTTGGATGGTAAGGCTAAGTTGGCATCAAAAAAATTGGGCATTCTGAACAGTGCTAAGTGGTACTTCAACGCGGGGCAATCGTTTGGTTAAAATATAAAAAAATAAACTTGAAGACGGTGTTATTGAACAAGCATGTTTGGATGTTTATAAAATGACGGGGCTTTTCCCGCGGCTGCGCCCGTTTTGGTGACGTTTACCACGGTAATGAGTATCACATGTCCGTATTAACGTAGAGATAATAAGATTTACTTACAATCAACCTATTGACCAGCGCAGTACACTATGGCCTAAAACTCTCTCATTCTGAGAGAACACCCTGTCCAGCAGTGAAATAATAATGGGTTGACGACACACCCAATATATAATATAGTTTATAATAAATAAATAAGCAAAGAAAATATTTTCTGTGTTAATACAATTCAATGTTTATATAGAAATATTAATAATAAGTCTTCAATGAGCAGGATCTGTTTAATTTACCGTATTTTTAATGATAATTTGCAGTTGAGACTATCTATCTTAACGAAATGTCATTTTTCATAGCTTTAGCAGCATTTGAGTAGCATCATTTAAGACTTTTTAATATATAACGAAGTGGGCGAGTGACGTCAGAAGTCAGGAAGGCCAGGGGTCTTCATTACTGTACTTGAAGATTTAAAGTAAAGTGCAGACGATATTCGTCTTCGATTTATTCACAGTTGAGGAGGTCCGATCGCTTCGGCGGTTAAACAAAAATGTTTTTCTACCGGCAGGCGCTCGCCTTTTTATAACAATGTTTATTGAGGTGACAATAACAAATTTATGGAGGGTAAACTAAATTAGAGTTCTAAAAATCACTATATATTGCTAACTTAATAAACAAACAATTTTCGATCTTTAAACTAACTAAAATAATTATTTTCGGCCACTTGTTTTTCATAAATACGCGGTGTTGCGCCGACATATACAATTGAATTGAAGATTACTTAGTGAAGCAAAAACAGTGGTGCATTTTTAAGTATGCTGGACGTAGAGAAGGAGTGCAGAATGTTAATATATTTTTCAAATAATGCATAGGTATGACATACATAAAATCAACTAAAAACACATTACACACACTACCGTACATTTGTCCCAAACATATAAATATGGAACTAAATTAAACATTCAACATATGAAAACGTCAAAAATGTGAGATGTCTGTCAAAATCCCCGTTATTGATTTTAAATGCAGCTTTGTCACTTAAACCTCTTTTTACCTTTCGGGTGTATTTAAATATCGAGTTAATTTTTGATTTGAATTACGGTCGAATTTCGAACGTTGCGACGGGAGTCTGGTATGAGTTAATAATATATTTGGCATCGGTATTTAATACTTACACTCCATTTTTTACAGACACCGTAGAAAAAGATGATCCAAAATCTAGATAAATAACAACGACTTCCTGTGAAACATTAACATTCAATACACTTACTAGGCAGGGGGACTAATGGCAAACACTGGTATTAGGAGAAGCTAATGTACAGTAATGGACGTCAAAAACCTAATGGCTTACCATAATTTTACCTTTATTTTTATACTAATATTTAATTGCACACTGTACTAGAAAATAAATATTTTCATTCTGAATCTAATACGACAGGGCACAGGACAGGTGTCAAAGAATAAATGTTAGCTATTTCCGAAGACACAATGGATTCGACAACAAAATATCGAGATGTAGGTTCTAATCTACTAAATGACGCTCTGTGCTATTTTATGACTTGTATCAATAAGAAGATCATTCGTTGTGGATGTATATTCAGCTTATGTTTGCTGTAGATGTGATAATATTTTCATAACATAAAAGACGGAAAACAATTAAATCTGCTGATGAAATAGTTCATACCTCCATCTATATACATACGTCCATTTTTCTATAATGGGAGCAACGAAGGAGTACATAGCCTTATTCTAAATGATAACTAAGTCCTAAATATCCTAAGTCTGACAGCGAATGGTAGTACGTCTCACCCTAATTGTGAGAAAATATATTCGGTTATAAACTCATGAGAACTCAGCTGAAACGCCTCATACTTATCTCCCTCATATTTATTTGCATTGCGTTTGCATGCATCTTAATCTAATACTTAAAAATGTTAAGTTGAATGTTCCACCATTAATGTCTGCCAAAAGTTATTTTCACCACCACTTCATGACGTGACCAAGATCCATGCAATTTATTTGATTTAAAGATGCCATATTAAATACAAATTCATTGACTCTTGAACCGCGTAATTTCAAAATAACAAAAGATACGGGGTAGCCATCCCAGGATTGGATAGATATTTCAGACTACAATAACCTCTCTTCGGAATTGTTCAAGTAGATGACTGTTAAGGCATTTTTATATACCTGATGCTTAAACTGATACCTGATCCTTTTTATGTTGTGCATAAATATTAGGACAATAAGAGTAGGTACAGCAACAAACTTACTCACAATAACGTCTAAGTCAGACAAGAAAATCGATAGACATTTTTTTCTTTACAAACGTTAAACAAAAGCAATCTGTGATTTCGACAATGTTCCCAACTCCAGCTTGCAGTCCCACCACCCGGAGCGATTGGCAGTAAATTGATTCTGTCTGCCATTTCCATAGGAGCGCAAAATATTCTATGCATTCCGAGTGATTCGATAACTGGCAATTGATTCGATAACTGACAACTGGTTAACTGATAATTTTATGGATGTTAGTTACCCCATAGGGAGGGTGGCCCATCGATTTTGATCACCCTTTACCGTGTATCATAGATCAAAAGCTACGTTATTACGCTAGTAGGCACCTTCGTTAAGTTGCGTATGCCAGTTTTCATACATATTTTTTATTATAATGAAATTTTAACGCAATTACCATAATTTACTTATGTCGCTTGCGTAGGAGTTGAATGATAGAAATCGAAACATACCGAAAGCGTTATGTCTCATAGTGTATGCGTGGAGTATTAAAAAAAAAAATAAACAAGCCTGTCGTCTACCAGATAGTAAGTGGTCACTGCTCAAAGATTATCTTTGTAAGAACTTCATATAGGTTAGGTTAGTATAATTAGTCCCTAAGACTATTTAAGTCGCCTGAAAGGAAAGTGACATTGTGTCACAATATAGACAAACGGTGGCCAATTAACATGTACAATAATTTATAATTAATTTTTCATAAAAAAATCAAATTTTCCCATAGACACTTTCATTGCATATAATGCCTAATTTAACTTATTTTTTTAAAAATAAATTATTGTGTTTCTCTATAGGCATTATATATTTTTAACCGACTTCACAAAGGAAAGAGGTTATTTATTCGTCGTGTATATTTTTTTTTCAGGCATGTTCAGGCGTTTTTGCCAGTCGCCGTCAACCTACCGATACAATTCATACGCCATCGTATGCGGCTAGTTTCACAGGGGGTCCCATGTTAAGGAAATTGAAAAATTTTCAGCAATTTGCCCGGAAAATTGGAAAATGTCACTTTCATAACATCTTAAATAACTTGCGTGTTTCTGGACCGATTTCAATTTTTCTTCTTTTGTTTAATAGAAATTTCATCACGCAACTTTTTCTCCTGGACATGGGTATGCTGTGATGCTTCACAATTCGATTATGGGGTGGAAACCACCACCACACCTCATGTTTTTTAGATAATTTGAGATAACTCGGCTTCTGACGATTCGGTTCTGATGAACTTAGAATTTACATTGAATATGTACGGCAATATAGTTTGATGAAAAATTTGACCTTCAATTCCTCAACCTTGATGATGCAGGGTTGCTTCAAGCCTAAACCATAGGGGTTGGCCAATTGGTGCTTATGAATATGTAATAACAATATAAAGCAAAGACACACGATGACAATTTTGACCTTCAACTCCTCAATCCTGATGATGCAGGAGTACTGCAGGCCTAAACCGTAAACGTTGGACATTTGTTGCTCAAAGAGGAGGGCATAAAACAAAAAATTGGACCATCACCTCCTCAATCCTGGTGATGAAGGGGTATTAAATGCCTAAACCGTAAAACTTATCTATTTCATGCTTACGCATTTATAATAAGATTTAAAAGATGTAAGTAAAACATTAGACAAATGGTGACAAATGGTGAAAAATTTGACCTTCAACTCCTCAACCCTTATGATGCTGGGGTGGGATTTGTCATGTAAGGTTGAGATTGAATTAATGTTTTCATTTATCTCTGCACCGTATGAACTCATTGAAATTATTGTGATACTTGTAAAAGTGAGTATATGATCACTAAAAAGGGTGAAAAAAAACATAGTACTTAGTACATAGTTCCGAAGTCGGCGCGCATATAGGACACATGTAGTTTCGTCGTGATCCAGCGAAATATGGTGAGCGCCGACTTCGGGACTATGTACTAAGTACTGTGTATGCTCTAAACGAACATGTATTTAAATTATTTTTATTTTTATGTGGCATGGAAGTCAGTTGTATTTTTTGTTTAATTTTTTTTTTATATTTAACTAATTGACCCAGCGCACTTCGTTCCGCCTAAAAGTAAAAAATCTAAAATTATCAGTATTTCTCCACTATATTATGATTTATGTATTACACATAAAATACCTTTGTCTTGAATCAGTCTATCTATTAAAAAATCTGCATTAAAATCCGTAGCGAAGTCTTAACAATATAAGGATACATAGAGACAGACAGCGCGAAGCGACTTTGTTTTATACTATGTAGTGATAAATCTAGCTAGATTCAGTACTACCTATTAAGCTGTTAAGTAAAACGTAATTTCAAAGTTCAATGGCTATTTAAGAACCTTTGCTCAAAGCGCGTCAAATGAAAACTTATATACTTAATCTTTAGCGTCGTACTTACTGCCTAGCGAGTTTGCCGGGTGATGGAAAAGTGATTTGTCGTTGCCCGCAGGCTATGGAAGCAAAGTTAATTGCACCGGAGTAGGTATCATAGAACCGACCAATGGGACGGACCCCGGTTATTGGATCCACTTTACGCCTGTCTGTAAAATTTATTATGTATCTACTGTTATACTCTTTATACTGTTATACTTTCTACGTGTATATTTTAAAGAATTACCTATGCTCATTGTTTAAGTTCAGTTCTTAAGTAATTTGTAGATCAAATTCCACTAATTCATTCAGCTGACTTTGTGTCATAAAATAATAAAGCTTTATAAGATGGTAATAATAATAGACCTATGATCAAATTTTTAGGCAAATCCATCAAGCTGTTTTTTATATGAGTAGTTTTATATAGTATAGTATGTTTTCAATCATAATATTCAATGAATGTATAATAGCTAATCTAGCTAATCTAATTAATTTGTTAGTACCTAGTCTGTGTTTAAATTAGCTTAAATCTGTTTCATAATAGTTTAGTTTTTTATGGTTTATTATAGGACAAGCGCCCTGTTTGTTTAGATCAAAGGAGATGTTTCAAAATGTATGGACCTTTGGCCAGGTATCTGTACACCATATGATAAAAAGGCCAGTAAAGTATAGAGCACTTTTAAACTAAGCATTTTATTAAAATCGACTGGGTTTATTGGTACAAGACTAGAATTTTAAGTTAGAATTGCAACACAATATAATGGCGGCGATATTATTTCATTTTGACAGTTGAAGTTAATAAACAAACTGTGACAATGACAATCAGTTGTCAGTGATTAATCTGAATTCTGCAATGCAAAAAAGGAAAAACTTACTATTACATTATGTAGCTTAGCTATGATAACCTTAAAACTATTGTATAGTTATGGTTCTATGAAAACAAATGTAAACAAAGACTAATCTTAAGTCATAGTTATTAGTCAATTACAATTATGATTTCAATTCAAACCCGAATAAATCAGTTGATGTTTGGAAGTCCAAGTTGAGTATGTAAATCCTTTATTCACTAGCCTGGCCAACAGGTTAACCGATGAACAGTCCAAAATATGAAAGTCAAGTCAACTGAGGTAAGTAGCGATCCGAAATCCAAGACATGTAAGCCAGGGGTTTGATAACTTGATATAGAAACTCCAACACAATACGCACACGAAAATATTCCGTGAAAATATCTAAGAACAAGAAGACAGATGAATGGATCTAGTAAAAGAATCAATATGACAGTTGTCAGATAATGACAACTATAGTTTTGTCCACAGACTGTCTAAATTAGTTGTTCCGCCATATTGGAAAACGAAGAAAATAGTTGATTTTAATTGGTTTTGTACCAGAAAAGTACACGTTTTTATAAATTTTAAGTACTTTTTTCGGATTCTTGAGATTTTTCTCGATTTTTTGAGATGGTGTACATATACCTAGCCAAGATTGAAACATCTCCTTTAGTACCTAATTGAAATTTGAAACTATTCCTGTTTTTTTTTATCTGACTGAAGTAGCAAACAAGCATGCAGTAAACCTGATGGTAAGTGGTCACTGCCGTTCATGGACTTTTGTAATCAATTTCTTACAAAATATGGGTTCCATCTGAAGTCAATCACATATGCGTTGCTACTTCCGACGACTATGATGGTCGCCTTATGTGAAAGTGTTCCGGCAACCACACAAAAATGCTTTACGCTAGAAATAGGGGTGGTGGTGGTACTTCCCCGGTCGAACTACACTGGTTCTGCCGCCTTCTACAACAATACAATATCATCTCCAAAATAATTTAAAAAAACGGTTTAACATAAAAAGCTTTTTTCCTTTTACTCGAGTTTATAGCTGTAAGCTTGTAAAAAAAAAACAAAAGCCAAAAGAGATTCTTTTTAAAAATTAGTTAACGATAAATAGAATTCCTTTATTTTCTCTTCAACAATAGACAATGAAGTTATCATAAACAATAGGGCACTTGTAAATGTGCATAAACCCTCTGTGGAGGAAAAGATTATGAAAGGAAAAGAATCTTTGTTTTCCTTATTTTATGCAATGTCGAACTTGTCGTATGTCGAAAAATACGACTTTATGTTATATTAAATCAAATAAATCAAATCAATCCCATTAATAATTTAATGGTTTTATACCAAATATACCAGTTTATAGTTTTAATTTAAATATTTACAAAGTATGATACTAGTATTCCATGTAATTAAAAAGTTCTTATTTTAATATAGTAATAGTATATTAATTTCATTATATGAATATCAATAAATCTGACTAAATTTCTTAGTTTTAAGAATTTTACGTGCTTATTAATAACAAAATCCCGTTTACGACTATGCCACCCTGAGAAATAATATAACAACATATCAATTACAATACTAACGTTAAAATAAGTATCCGCTATTTTTAGCATGCCTTCTTCCTCAATTTTATAAAAAACCGCAGTAACATGGGGTTTTTTATAATATTGAAGTAGCAAACTAGCATACAGTCCACCCGATGGGAAATGGTTACTGCCACCCATGAACAGCTGTAATTAACCCCGGATAAGATCTCCTAATGTTGGCTACCAATGCGTTTCTACTTCTGCGGGTCAAGTAGAAATGCCTCCGGTGAGTTTAAATTTTGATACAGTTTAATACTTCCATTCATTTTCTGAGCGGCCTGACTATTATTTAACGATATTCTAATATAACTGTTTACTAAATAAATCCAAACCCATTACTAAATCATTCCTTAAGTATCCAAAAGATGCAGGGCTATGAGAACGCGTTTATTATTTTTTCTTAATTTAAAGTAGCAAACATTGTATAGTGTTTGGTGTCTGCTGACCATAGACATCTGTAAATAACTACATACATAGAGGAGCTATCTGAAGTAAATCTCAGATGCGTTGCTTCCTCCGAGGAGTAACGAGAAGATGTCCGCCATATAAAAGTAAAGGATAGGTAGGATAGGAAGGTAGGATGGTAAAAAATTTACGGAACGGTGGCATGATCCACCACGGCGTCCACGATCGAACCCTTAAACATTTTATCTTGTTGAATTATCTCATACTTGTAGTGTTACATCGACTTACCAAAGGCCAAAATATATTTAGTAGCAAATAACGACTCGCTATCACTTATGATTAACAATAAACACATACAAACAAAAGCAAAACTATATCGAGGGAAGTAACATCGCCCGTGGACAAACAAACATCCAAACAAATCAACGATTGTTATGTTTGCTATGAACACACCGAGCGCCGCAGACCAGCTACAATTTGGCCCAAAACGGAAATGTTTACTTACAATAGTGCCAACTTACGCCTACCCTGCCAACACTCCTCACTAGATTCATATAAAGTTTACTTTGCGGAAAAGCCTGAGATACTATAAACTTGCAGAAGTTACTGAAGACCCAAATTTACAAGCGAGGCACAAACCGGTTCCAGAGATAGAATCTTTTTGTTTTATTTGAGAGGAAATGTTTGTCCCGTCCAATTGTTTCTGGCTTGTTTTAAAACCGTTTACCGGTGTCTTTATTGAATTTCTATTTGCGAAAAACAGATTGTGTACGATAGCGAACAGCAGGTTCCTTTTTGAGAATGACAGTATGCAAATATTGTAAGAGAATAAGGAAAGGAATTGCACTGAAAGTAAAATCGACCTTACGAAACATCAAAAAAATAACAATGCAGGAACGACATTGCGACCACTGATTATTCATCCAACCATCCATCCATACATATAAAAATAAAGTTCGATGAGAATAAATTATAATAGCGGCACATTAATGTTTGTGCCGCTATTATAAGCAGGGAAACATTTTATTGTAATGTATTTGCTTGTAGCACCTTATACTTGTCTATATTATAATTTTTGTTAAATCTATTTCACAATTTCACTACCTATTGCTTCTCATTTTTCAGTTTAATCAATCGAAATTTGTTTAAACGTTTTATTTGACCTAGACAGAATATAAATTAGTATAACTTTATTTGTTTTCCTGCTTAATTACAATAAATTAATATAATAAAGCCAATAATAAAGCCAAGATTACAACAGTCAGCCGTCCGCGGCCGTTTCTCATTTCATTCCGCCGCTCCTAGCATCTGTTGCTTTCAAACTGCACATTGTTTCAAATTTCTAACAACCACAGATTAAGAAAAGAAAAAAATATATTTATTTACAAATAGAAAAAAAATGCAGAAACAGTTTAAGAGGACTTAATCCTTAGTACTTAGGACTTAGTCCTCTATCGGGCTGTAGTCATTAGTACACCGGCTTGCGGCAAATGGCGTACGAGTAGTACATAATAAAGTAGTTCGTGCGTCAAAATAGAGGAGGTATGGTATACCATCCCATGGGTACTTGACACCTTATACGAGCTACCTTGGTGCCTGCTGGTGCGACTGCCAAATCTATGTTGTCATTTCACAGGGTTACATGGAACCATGAGGACCAGATGCGAAACATTTCTATAATGAATGTGTTCAATTCTAATTAAGGCATCCGGTGACCCACAAGTATAATAAAAAAGCTTAAAAAACAGGTTTATGTTCGAGTGATTAGGTAGGTACATAAAATTAACTTGTTTACGAATTTAAGCCAAAAATAAATACTACTCAGAAGCAGTATTTATTCCGAATAAAAATGAATCTATATTCCATTGGTAATTGTTTAACAATTCGCAAGAAACCGTACCGTCAAGATTGACATCCCGAGAAACAAAAGTTACGGTTAAGTACTCTTAACTTTGACGACGCGAAACTTTTCTAAACCAAAAAATCATAAATTACAACTTTCAAACAACAAACCGCCATCTTCGAGAAGCAAAACAAATTAAAAACAGTGGAACTCTTCGCGGATCGCATTTACAGGTTATATAAAAATTGCTAGTCGGATTTTAATTGGGCTTTCAGTCAAAGGTCTTTGACATAAGCAATATGATACCAAAAAGCCTTTTAGTACTGAGTAAACATATTGCCGTGAAAGAGTGATGTAAGCGTTGAGTGTGTAAGGTGTATATTCATTCGATTTAAAGCAAAATCTTATGCGAAGCACTCGATCTTATTTCTTAGCAAGTCTTTATCTTAGATGTTTGAACGAATTAGACGAACCCACGTCTTGGCGGCCCTTTAAGTGCGGTCTGTCAGAGATACAATCTGCTGTCTTTCTACCGTATTAAGTATTGTGAGCGGGAAGGATAAAGGTATGCGACGAATTCTCATTTACCGTCGGTAAACATTGTAGACCCGTAGGGGTACAGCCGGTTCTCAGTACCGCATGCAACCTTCGTATTCCTAGAAGACCGAATTTATACAGACTATAAAATATATCACTAACCTTAATCGCTAATTGGATTTTAATTGAGGTAAGGTAATGAGCTAAACAATAATCGCCATTATTAACACAAGGGAGAGTTTAACTGGTGACATAAATATAAATTTAGTACCAACATTCCCGCTACTAACGAGGACCCAGGGAGTGATTCTGTGTAAAAGTTTCTAATGAAGCTTTTCAGCGTCACTGTTTACATGAACCCAGTATTTCTCATACAATTTTGTCATAAAAAATAAAAACAGAGATCTGATAGAAGTTACATTTTAAGTATTTTTTATGTAGTCTGCAGTTATAGTTTACCATCAAGCTCTGTTAGTATAACAATATGAAAAATTTCTATCCAATAGGACGATAGCTTATTGTCCCTGTATTTCCGGACCAGAATAGGGCAACAGTATCCCCTGCCTGTCGTAAGAGGCGACTAAAAAGGGCTTCCGAGGTTACGGGTGCTAAGAGTGGAAGCTCGAGCCGTCCAGACAAGCGACCCCGGGAAGGACGACGGTCGACGACGGCGACGAATGTTTGGTCGCATGCCGGAGTACTCTGGTTGTGTTCCGTTGGAGATCTCGGAGTTTTTCTCGCAGCGCTGAGGACGGTCACCGGAAGGTTAGTGTGAAGTAAAAATCCCACATAACCCGGTAAAAACAGTCAATAGCTTATGCCTACTTTATTATCGGTTTAAAAATACCTTACTGTGAAGCTAAAAACCGTAAGATTTAAGTTCAAGTGTAAGCACGTAAATACTGAAATCAAATATGGTGGTTATTAGTGATGACTCGCTAAACCACGGCCGTTTACACTACCTTACCTTCAATAACCCTTCGTTTAATTTGCATAAAATTAGTGCGTGAACAATATGTCCATTGGCCTGTACACGCAATTTTACTTCATTTGCAATCTAATTTAGATGCAAATATCGCTTTTAACTTTATTGAGGGTACCCGAAATCCGAACATTTCGGTGTTCTGTTTACAGATATGGGTAACTCGAGCCTATGACTCTCGCCGAGTCTCATCGTGGACAGGAAAGCTATAATTGATAATTAATTTGATGCATGAACTATGCGCCCAGTATATAAGCAACCATATACGTTAATGTTCTGTTTTTTACTGTTTCGTAGACAGGGCAAAATACGTGTCACAAAATCATTTTTTTATCCGATTAAAGTATGCAAACGAGCATGCAGTCAGCTGACAGTAAATGGTCACAGCCGCCCATGGACATTTAAATGGACTTCATATTATGACTAAAGTTAGAACACGAGTTCAAACTGAAATCACAGATGCATTGCTACTCCTGAGCACAAAGATGTTTACCTCTTTAAAACTAAGTCGATGTCCATACCCTTCCAATGATATGAAAAACTAGTTCACGTTAGGAATAAAGAGACACAGGTTGTTGTCAAAACATTAGGGACACACAGCCTATCCACTAACACCTATATAGAATCCTACCACCGACTTGGATTAGAACAACGTAATACCAATATACCTCAGGCCAAAAGGTGAAATATATTAGAGTTATAAGCATTACCTCGCAGCTCTTTAGTCGCTGCAGATATTCCATGTACCTTACTAGGTAATTGCACAGGGTGGTTGGCAAAATTTAATCGTTTAAAGCTAACACCAGTGTTAACTACATCGTTGACGATGGCAACCGATTCGGGAATGATTAAACTGCTTGCTTTCTTAATGGGACTCGTGAAATTGTCATCAACTTTACAATTTGGTTGACTTTGACAAGTGCCTGGTTCATGTTGTGACACCTCTGATGTATTACATTTTAAATACGATTTGTAATTTAAACAAACGAAGTTACACATTGTTTCAGGAAATATAATAATAACATAATCGACGATGGAATTGAACGGAAAATAGATCTTTGTTCTGTATTAATGTACAAAAAAATTATAATGAGACTAGTGTCAGAGGCAAAAGGCTTCAGGCTGGCTTGCAGTTTAAGATCCTATATTTAACTAAAACAGTAGAATTATACACTGCTACTTAATTGCTGATAAAGCTTATATAGTGGAGTCTTCGAATTATGAAGTTACGCTAAATATATTCTAGAATTATTTCAGCTACTTTTGCACAAACATTCTATTTAATTGTAGTATCTTTATTTAATTTGTCCAACTCTACTTGAACCCAATTCTCTATTAACGTGACCGAGCTTAACAAACAACATTATTTCCCTAAGCCCCGTGTAATTGGATAGTTAGGAATGAAATTGGAAATTTAGCTACGTTCTAATGTGAAAAAAAGGAAATAACGATCATTCGGTATTTTCTTCTTTAAACAACAAGCAATTTATAGAACACTGTGTCCCTACGTAAAATATACACATACATAAAACAGCTTATACATATTTGTAAAAGATTTATGCAAACCACCAAACGCTATAACTACTTACCATCCTTATCTATGGGAAACAAATTTAAAGGGAAAATCTAAGGGGCTAAATCACCTAGGCAGTGATGCGGTACTGTGCTAGACAGTGAGGTATTCGATTTAGGATTGCATATTTAGGGCTATCCTCGGCTCAGAAATGTCATCTGTTGACACACTTAGATCTAACATTAAATTATAAAGTAAACTTCGTAAAAAAATGTGCAAAATTTTCAAACAAAACTACTTTAATTAAATTATATAGTAGTTTTGTTTGTGATATACTATATAGATCAAAGACTGAATTTTTCTAAGTCTATCTATCTATAAATATTATTAAACATGACATTTATGTGATTACTTGCCAAGAACAAAGTACCGATTCGATCCACCCGAACTACGAGCGGCGCAGTAAAAGTAAATATGCGGATTACGATAGGTAATGCCGATCGTAAAGCGGCTGTACGCAGGGCCAGTAGCGACATCGCTCCGTGGAACCCTGTTCGGAAATATAGGCGCTGGTTTTTTTCCAATTATTTTTAATCACCACAATTTCGTAATTCTTAGCTACCGAGTCTGTGGTCCATGAGGCCAAGAATGTTTTTTTTGTCACATAGAAGTAGTAAACGAGCAGGCAGTCCACCTGATGGTAATTGGCCAGTGACATCTGCAAGCAACTTCATTCAGAACAGAGGTTTTATCTAAAATCAGTCGCAGATGCGTTGCTACTCCTAAACACTAATATGGTTGCCTCAAATTAAAACTGAACCGACACCCGCAACCCTTCCACCGAAACCTAAGTAATGCTTCACGCTAGAAATAGCGGTGGACCTGCTAGTGAATGCTATCTGAAACTGTTCATATACCTATCAGTAGGTATCACGTGTTACTAGTGTTGCAAACTAGCTCGGGGACCATGAAACAAAATTTGAACCAACGGTGACCATTATCACTTACCATAATGTTGGCTACATGCTCGTTTGCTACTTCAAAAGTAGAGAAAGATGCCCACGACTAAAGAAATCAAATTCTACACACTGTATATTCATAGACATGCTGCAGTTTCCTGTTTCATTTTCTTGTTTGACACATTTGCTTGTTCCAGTCGCGCACATATCTCAGAAGTATAAAATATGTGTATAACATATTTTTACTTTGAGGTACGGAACCCTAGTAAAATAAAAGAAGTGAATTAAGAAGGTAAGCAGTAGGTACAGACGACACGGCAAAGCCCGTCAAAATAAGGAAAGGAATAAAAACTTTTCATATTTCGTTTGCGTATGGATCTCTCGGTACCAGGGCAATCCTTAACCAAGGCGTCAGGGTTTTACGAGGTCTGTTTATGCAAATATTTCGCTTTGACGAAGTTACGAGCTACATATTAATTTTCTTGTCGTGACCGCCTTGGAAGCTCAGTAACTATAGATAGACTCAATTTGCATAAAGTACTTAAACTGAATTAACTAAGGCACGGAAACTGATTGTTACCAAAACCAAAACAGGATTATTATCATTGAGATAGCAGATATTAAACTGGTTTTAACTGGATAGGTATTATTATATTTTGACTTTTAACAAATGGGCACACAGTCAACCTGATGATGATGTGCCACCAATGGACATCTGTAAGCAACTTCATAGAACAGAGGTTCCATCTGAAGTCAATCACGGACGCATTGCTGCTCCCAAGAACTAAGTAGATCGCCTCAAATGAAAATTCGCTAGCAAGCACAGACTTTCACTGAAAAGCAAATTCGTTCGGTCCCTCTTCATTTATTCGATTTTTAAAGTGGAAACCATGAAACCAAATAAAACAACATTTAAAGCTTAGTTAATTTTAAAAGTCATTGTTCCGTTTCCGATTCTGAAAAGATCTTATTAGTATAGTGTGATGTTTATATACTCTTTTAATTGTTCATTTAATAATCAAAAGCTTGCGCCTTGCAAATTGATTCTAACACACTCAAATTAAATTGTGTGTGTTAAAATCAATTAAAATGAAAATAAAATTGAATAATAATTATTACAGATTACGTCCCTTACGAATGAGTTTTAAACTTTTTACGTAACTGCGTCAAAACGGTAATACGTTTTGACCGTATGCATATGTATTTCCAGGTGGTAGAGCCAGTGTAGTTCGACCGGGGAGGTACCACCGCCACACCTATTTCTAACGTAAGGAATGCCTTACGTTTCGATCAAAGTTTATGATTGCCGGCACACTTTATTTTGAGGCGACCATCCCAGTCCTCTGGAGTTGCAACTCATCTGTGATTGACTTCAGATAGAAACTATGTTCTATATAAACTTGCTTACAGAGGTCCATAGGCGGCAGTGACCTCTTACCATCAGGTGGCCAGCATGCTCGTTTGTTACTCCTATCGGATAAAAATATTGGTGGTCGTTATAATAAAAAAAAATGATTAATTCTCTGGCAAGCCCAAAAGCCTAAGCAGCTTGTTAAATCTAAATTTGTGAGGCTTCGTTATATACGGATCAAATGTACACATGATTCTATATATATTTTTTTAAAAATGGCGACTGTAAATACATAATTGAGGTGCGGAATGTAACAATAATTTATTTTATCATTCAGAAATGAATAATGTGTCAAGCTAGTAAGTAGATAATTACGAAAAATAAATATTTTATAACATTGTATGTAACTACTCGTATTTTGATGCAAAATCCCAAAAAAGGAAAATTAAACATTATATTGTGACAACAAAAGAGTCGACTGCCTATTTAACATATTTAATCGAAAAGGGAAGCCCAGCGCTAACATCACGGAATATATTAAAAAGTATATTTGTATTTATTTATATAATACGCGGCTGGCAAAAAACAAGAAAAAATAAATAAAGAAAAAGAAAACTACTAAAGGTACGTTGGTCAAATTACTTTATTTATAAGTTTATACTACAACTCACTGCCATATAAATGAAGTTCCAAATTACTGGAGTAATTCAAAAACGCTGCTTGGAAGTCAATCGTTTGGAAAAATTCAATAGAAGTTATTGCTGACTTATAGTATAGCTATATTTTATGACGGATATGGTAAATAAGGTGTGGAAGGATATTAAATAGTTTCTTACTTTACTTGTAGGGCTTCCTTACAGCATTAAACTGTGTAGTGTACATTTTACGTCAATCGTAATTATGAGGAGAGAACCATACCCCACAACGAGACATATAAATGCAGCTATTATTTTAGTTGATTGCCAAACAATCAAGTCGAACAAAAACCTTTTACGTAACACAATATCAACAATTGATTTAAAAGCACCGAGCAATTAGCACTAGCGTTAAATCGCTCGAAAATAATTAATCCGGGATCTACATCGGGTAAGATTATATCTTGTTTACTTAGAGATGCATAACAGACTAATGGAGATACTAATTGGGATAGCTTGCCAATATATATTCCTATGTATAATACAATAATCGTACCTTTCACGAGGAGTGTTGAGTAGTGATACTCGTAGCTTAAAATTGTTAAATCTTGCCCTCTCGAGCGATAGGTCCGAGGTTCAAATCCTGGGCACACGCTACTGATTTTTCTAAAATTATGTCCTTATTAGAAATTAATTAAGCTTTACGGTGAAGGAAAATATCGTGATGAAACCCACGCACCTGGACTTCTTTAAAAAATGTTATAAATGGTGTGTGAAGTCTACCAAAACCACACTTTGCCAGCGCGGTGGCCTATGAGCTAAAAACTGTCTCATTCTGAGAGAAGATCCGGGCCCAACAGTGGGACAATAATGAGTTGACGACTATCCTTCACGATAACAGCGAACATGTATCTACTACGTAGGCGGAACCAAGTTCGATCCTGGATTAGGATATAGACAAGAATCGAATTTATATATTTCCTCTGTCATCTCATAGAAGCTCCTAATGTCATTTCAGGCATGTAAAAAGAGACAAATAAACGAAAAGGACATTTAACTCACAAAAGGTTACTTATAAAATTATTCATATTATAAAAAAGCACATATAAACAAAACGTTAAATTGAATTTATGGCGCTTATTTACATTAATTTTGTTGAAATTTATTTATTTACATTGATTAATTCAAACACCAATAAAATAATATTACATGCTCACTAAAAAACTGACCTTTTCTTCAGGACAATGGTAATGTTATGTAATTCTAGCCTGTGTTTAATCTATCCCTTGTTATCCCTGACCTTTTGATGATCTAATTGTTTATACAAACAAATTCGAAGGCTGACCTTCGATATAACAGGTTAATAAGTATTCGTATAGCATAGTAAAGTACCTATATTTAACAAATGCATTCAAACTTTGTTGGTGAACACAGGTCTTTATTCAAATGTTTTGTTTTTTAAATTAACTGCTAAAGGTGTGCATATTTTGGAAGTTAAGTAAAGAAAATCGCGTATTTCGAGAGCGCTATCTCTCTAGCTGCGACTAAAATTAGTAGCCGCTCTACCCATTGGACCCCAATTCCCAAAATTATCCTACTATTACCCGCTAGGTCGACTGTTTTAAACATTTTACAATGTGCAAAAATGTACTTAACGTTATTTAAATAAGCAGATACGTGCGGTCTTTGGTAAAAAAAAGTGGATACGAAAGTAGCTACTGCGGCAAAGATGGCTGAACCACTGCCAACACGACAATTTACATTTTACTGGTAAAATGCTCTTTGTTCAAAGATAAGGGTGTCTGTACACTTATACGGGCCGCCAAAATTTGCCACTTAGAAAGTGTTTTGCGTAAATTTCCCTGTTTTTTTAAGACATTTAATGTGGTCTTTACTTAGAAGATACAGCTTTCGTTTGTAAATAGAGCTGGAGCTGGATGGAGCGTTTAATAGAGCTGGCTTGAAAACTGACGGTATCTCTAACGACCTGTCAACCCCTATTTAACCCCTTTGAGTATGGATATCGCGGTATTTTTAATTAAGGCCGAATTCTTAAGCAGCAATACTGAACAAATTGTACAAAATATGTCCAGTACTAATTACATGATAAGCAAACAAAGTAAGCTTACATTTAGGTTAGTATATATATGTATATTTATACGTTATTTATTTATACCTAAAGACATTTCATTATATATGTTGTGTTAGATGTAATATGATGGTAAGTGGTCACTGATGCCCATAGGCATCTGTAAGCAACGATACGTTGCTATATAACGTGGACTATGATAGTCTCCTCTTATAAAAGTGTGCCAGCAACCACACCCTTCCATCTAAACGCAAAAAAAATGCTTCACGCTAGAAATAGGTTTGGCGGTGGTACTTCCCCGGTCGAACTACACTGGTTCTCTACCATCTGCAAAATACAAATACACATATATACAAAAACTTATATTTAAAAAGACCTGAATCAAACCTCGACCCGTACATTGCAGAATAAATAATTTCATTACCATTACAATAGTGAAGTAGATGTTTGTCTCGCAGTTTTTTCTACATAAGCTTATATCACCGTATCGAAATTTATGATAATAGACCAAAAACCCAAGAGACTTCTTTGTACAAAGAAACTCTGTCATTATTACGGGCAAATACAATTTTATTGTTTTGTTTACTTCCAAAATGATTGGTTATAGTGCTTATACTGGCAAAGAGTCTTCGCGAACTAAGCAGTTATGTGTTTAAGTAAGGATTTATGGAGCTGAGACGTCTAAAGTTTTGTTGTTTACTTGTTTGTTCAAATTCTTACAACTGTCTTGTTTTTGAGTCCTAGACTTGTAATGACACTTTTAAAAAAGAACTTAAACGTTGTCTTACGGCTATTTTAACTACTGACACTACGAATATCGTCTTAATTCCTAAGTAAGCTACAACTATAGTAATGGCTTTTGGATATACAATTTATAAAAAACCAGAAAAGTGCGAGTTGGGCTCGCGCAAGAAGGATTCCTTTTTTCTCTGTGAAAAAACACAAAAAAAAATATTGTATGGGAGCTCCCTTTACATATTTTTATTTGTTTTTATAGCGGCAACAGAAATACCTCATTTGTGAAAATTTTAAGTGTCTAGCTATCACATTTCATGAAATACAGCCTGGTCACAGACAGACAGATGGACAGAAGGACAGCGGAGTCTCTATTACTAATAATAGGGTCCCGTTTTTAACCTTTGGGTATGGAACCCTCATAATAATAAACGCCTTCCAATCTTATATCCTCAGACACCGAATTCTTTTAGAGGCTTTTGTCGCCACACATAAGTACGTATCAGCGTACAATACTGAGACCGAAGAGTGAAAACTAACTTACCGCGGGTAAAACATAGGTCCTATGAAACAAACCGTCATTGTTACCATTGTGCCATTAAGAAGTGCCGTTCTATAAAACCACGCAAAGTCCTAACCTAAATAAAAATCAAGCAAATATGATTTTCACTCGTTCTCGGAGTATAATCGTAATCGTAATCCCGTGTAATTTTTAACGCATATATCTTTTTTAATTCGTGTGGAGAATCAGAACCCCCAAAAATACCAGTTTATCGTATATGGCTGGATTTTGATTTATTTAATTTTTATCATTTTTGATATAATGGCCGAAGTAATACATTCATACTCGCACATTGTGTAATTTTCAAATATCGATCTATTTGTGAAGACTTAAGAAAAACGAAACCCCCGTTTATTAATATACCTACTACTATAATACACCATTTACCATCAGATGGAGTGCATTCTCGTTTGAAACTTCAATTATTTAAAAAGGGTGATCATCTTTGTCTTCTGGAGCGACAACGCATCTGCGATCACATTCAAAAGCAAACCTTGTTCTAAGCGAAGTTGGTTAGAAATATTCATTAGCGGCAATTCTCACGCACCCATTACGAGGCCTTTTTTTGTTCACGAGGAGGATACCTTCAAAAGGTACCCGACGCCGTGAGAGCGACGCAAGGTTATGTGGGATTTTTAACGCACTAAAACCCTCCCGGTGGCCGTCCTCGGCGCTATAAAGAGGACTCCGGGATCTCCAAAGGAACGCTACCGGAATCCTCTACGCGCGTTGTCCCATCGGGCTCCTCTCAGATCAGTCTTTACGATGGTATGCAACCACACCTACCGCCGTCCTTCCCGGGATCGCCTGACCGAATGGTTCGAGCTCCCACTCTAGCCGCCTGCAACCCCGGAAGCCTCTTTTATTCGCCTGTTACGACAAGCAGGGGATGCCGTAGCCCTATTCTGATCCCGGTAGAAACAGGGACGACCATTACGAGGACTGCATTCTTGTTTGGTACTTCAAATTTATAAGTTAAATAATAAAAATCGTATAAAAATATAAAGACGTGACACAATATGTGAACTTAATTTAAAATTGTAAAGTCAAACACATAAATAACAGAAGAGATGTCAATTTTACCGAAACTTTAGTAACTTGGTCGGTTCCTAAAGTTTTCAATGCGAGACGAAGTTATTAGGGCACTTCAACATTGCTCAATTTCATGGTATTTAAAGGTTTCGTTGTCTCTTGAGTTTCAAAAAGTTTATTTCAAAGTTATGTCACGGTTGCGTCGTTCGTTTTTACAACTTTCTACGGCTTTTACTGGTTTTTGTACTCTCTGAGCAATTTGATAGCGCTGTTTTATTCAGAATGGTTCAATATCACTTAAACTTTTGTCAGCTTGTAAAATAGAATTGTTAACCGTCAGCTAACTTTAATTATATGCTTGAGAACCTTCCAAGATTTAAAATTCTATATAAACTGAGCTCGATTATTTAAAAGGAATAATTTCACATCTTGACGTCAGGAAACTAATATCTACATACATAGATATATAAAGTGCGCACATTCAGAACATGATCATGTGTTGATAATATGACTTGGTGTAATAGTACAAGTAAAGTTCATAAATTGACTCGTAGAACATAAAGCCTAAGAGTAGTTTTTCTAAGGGCATGTTAAAATAAGAAAATAACATCTGACTTAATTAACATAGAAACAAATCAATGCACCAAAGCTGCATTGATTTGTTTCTATGTTAATTAGTAATAAAGTGCTACAACTTTAAACCATGGGTTATTGTCTGACGCCTAATACAATCAACTAAGAAATATACATGCATTCAGATCACCCTGATGAAATAATGTTTTCTAAATTTATAATCAGTTGTATGTAAACACCTCTATTTAGGCCCTAAAGGCCAGCCGTCGACAAGAACTTACGGGTCCAAGGCTCACGAAAGTTTCGTGCGCCCGGTGTTACTCTTATGCAAATTATTTATTAAAACTGCCATTAGATCTCCTCTTTATTTTCATGCAAATTTATTTACAAAATATAAAAAATCAACAAAATCAAGTGCTGTAACAATTTGATATTTAAAATCCACCCTCACATAAACACTAGTAATCATCCATAACTAAAAACTCCTATATTCTATCATTATTATTTTATTACATGAAATAAATAGGTTAATATAGATAAAAATGAAATAAAGTATATTTTTATAATATCTTTATTTAAGCCGTAATATAAATATATGCATATCTTAAAGGCTTAATTATAGAAGAATATCTTTGCCCATAACTTTAAATTCTAAGGGGATGGTACAAGTTTTTCATGTTACTGCCATCTTTAAGCCAGAGTTCACTTAGTCAGATTGCATTGACTGGCAAGGATTGCATAATGATGTGAGCAGGCAGCAACTAAATTAGTTTTTCTTTCCAATGCATATGTCTATATTCCCCGATTGTGAATGTTGGTAACCTCATGGAATATAAATGTAAAAACTAATAGAGAGTGCTAATTAAAAAATCATCAGCTTTCAGTCAAATATGCCTTACAGCGGGTATATTAAACCAACGAACAATACATAACACTAAAATGTCTACTTCCCTTGGTATGTAAACAAGGTCCATAATTTCATTTAGGCCCGCCCACTGATGAGAAGTTATCGGTCCAAAGCTCACGGACCCTTTGCGCCAAGCTTATACACAAATTATTTCTAATCCTCCGCCTTTGAAACTGCTCCCTATGTTTATAAAGTGACTTATTAATAAACATTAAAAGCAAATTTTGATATTTTACACTTAGTCTATTACTTAATTAGTATATTAGTATTTTTAACATATATAAAAAAAACATGTATTTTAAGGCAGGTATGGTAAATGTGTACATTATATCGTGCAACGTTTGTTATGTTTGAGGTTGATAACTGGAATGTAGTTCACTTTTTTATAAGATAGAAGTAGCAAACGAGCATGCAATTTGACGACCCGCGTGGCGCACCGGTTACCATACCGGTCTGACGCGCAATGGGTCCCGGGATCGATTCCCGGTCAGACAGTTATCTAAATGATGAGTTGAGATTCCTGCTCTGGGTCTGAGTGTTTGTGTATTCATCTTGTGTGTGTTGTTTTGAAAGCGTGAAGCCACCTCATAGGTGGCAGCTGCTGAGCATTAACACCTGTAAGCAACTTCGTAAAGAACAGAAATTCTACCTAAAATCAGTCACAAATGCCTTTCTACTCACGAAGACTTCGGTGAGCGCGTCATATTGCAGTGAGCCGGCGGACCGCCACCCGATGGCACGTAGCCTCTACCGCTCATTGACATCCGTAATCGATCAGATAAGATCATCGTCTTTACTGACCTCAGTGCTTTGCTACGCCTGAGTTGGAACAAGACTGAGACTAAGTTGTAACGCTTTAAAAAATACAATTCCCTTTCTTTGCAGTACCACTTAAAACTCCTATTATTGGGCGGATATAAGCAGCCAGATAGGCATATAATAAGTGTAGCAGTGTCTCTGGAATCGAACCAGAAAGTGTTCTACCGCCTTCGATATATCATTTAAATATTCAATACTTGGATGACCATTCTTTGCTTGGTGTTTTTGTTTACTATAAGTACATCATGTTTTTTTAGAATTATGTATATTTTTATAACTATGCTATTTTACCGACATAAGAATAATAACAAAACAAAAATACCAAAAAAGAACTAAAAAGAAAAAATGTAGAGGTATAAAATAGAAAATAGAATTAAAAATAAAACTAACAAAATAGAACTCGAAAAAACGAGAAAAAATAAAAAAACAATCGGACCGAGATTTGAACTCCGAGTTTCTGCGTTTTAAGGTGTCCGATTTCCCAACCGAGTTATTCTAACTTCGTAAATGCTGACGTAATTTCTCTTCGTAATCTAATAATTTTGTAGGAGGTCTTTATGCAATGAAAACACGAATAAAACGACATTTTCTGAAAATGAAACCTTGCTAGATCGATTTATCGCCCCCTAAACCCTCAAAATTTCAAGAAAATCGTTGGAGCCGTATCCGAAATCGTCGATATATATATATATATATATATATATATATATATATATATATATATATATATATATATATATATATATACAGTAATTGCTCGTTTAAAGATCTTAGATAGATTAGATACATAGATTATCTATGTAAGGAAAATGTAGTAAGGACATAGAAATCGTAAACAAATATTTTAATTCGTTTTATATTTACGAGTACATCACATTAATTCTATCAGATTGTGATCGTAAGTTTTCAATACATAGCGGTCGTAGAGTCTGCGTAGACTTTCGTAGCTTATACGTAGACGCTTCTATACTTCGCCATATACTCATAAATTTGAATTCAGTCGTAGTCCATTGAAATGTTACATTTGGGGTTGCGTTTTTTAGAGGACGCAATTTTATTTTTTTGATGTGTAGGGGTGGTTAGTGTAAAGCTAAAACCAAGTTTGTGGGGTCGCCACCCTTGTCCCACGGCCGCCATCTTGAAAATAGGGGTTGAAACGGTTTTTATGATAAATCTCTTAAACTATTTATTTGATAAAAAAAATTTCGTAACATTTTTTGTTGCAAATTAAATTCTCTACAACTTTGGTCCAGTAACTTTTTATCGTAGAACTATAAATAAAAAAGTTATAAGCGAAAATCTTCAGAAATTCGAGAAAAAAATTTATATTTTTCGATATAACTTCTTTTTTATCATTTTACGAAAAAATAATATCAGTTTTTTGAGGAACAACTTTTATTTGCATCATTTTTTCATTAAGTTAATAGCTAAGGTTTTACAGCGCTCCGAAGTGAGTATTATTGTTTAGTACTCTTAACTATACCTATATTATATGTGTGTACTAATAATATGTCATCAGTTATTGTTTTTTTTTTATTTTGTTATTATAACTTTTTTAATTACAAATTTAGCAATATTATTAATAATTAATTATTGACTCTTTTCCCCACCACCCACGAGGTAGAGTCTAGAGGCGCGTTTTTCGTTACGTGGGGATACCACGCAAAAAAAAATCGCCAATAGGCATAATCCACGGTAATTTTCTAAATTAGAACTACTTCGTCCTCTGTCGTTTCGATGGACCAGGCTGCGGTTCAGCATCTGATTGGCTTTCTGAATCAAATACCGGTGGGAAAATTGGAGAAGGAAGGGGTGTTAATGTTGGCGGTTCATCATCAAAGTCATTTTCATTTATTAATTCTGAGAGTTCCATTACGTTGCTGCAAGTCTCTCCAGAACAATGGAAGCACACTGCAGAACATTTCAGTCCTGCTTTTCGACATCCACACATCGCTCCACACTTTCCTTTGCATTTGCCAAAGATCAATTTCAGAAGCTCCGGGGGTGCTGGAGGTTTAGAGTTCTGCACTGGCATCAATAATTTTCCACATTTTTTCCAGCCCCAAGTGTTCTTGTACAAATTTGACGTATTTTGTAGTTATATCCTTGAACGATGAATTTCGATCCCAAATTACTTTATGTAAAAGAAAACCACCGTCAATAACAAAATGACTACTTGTGCTGATGTTAGAGGATCGTTCCACCGGTGTAAAAGCATTAAACAAAGATGACTTAGTACCTTTTCTCATGCCATCCTCCGCGAATAATGGCAATTGGAAAGGTGCTAATTTCTGAAGATTTTTGCTTATAACTTTCTCATTTATAGTTCTACGATAAAAAGTTACTGGACCAAAGTTGTAGAGAATTTAATTTGCAACAAAAAATGTTAAGATTTTTTTTTTATCAAATAAATAGTTTAAGAGATATATCATAAAAACCGTTTCAACCCCTATTTTCAAGATGGCGGCCGTGGGACATGGGTGGCGACCTACATATCAAAAAAATAAAATTGCGTCCTCTAAAAAACGCAAGGTTAGGCCTAAAAAATGTAACATTTCAATGGACTATCGTAATTTTTAAGTTATTTCCTACATTAAATATGTATATTTAATGTTATTCAGAAATAAAATAACTTATATTAGATGCAATTGGCCTTACCATATGTATATTTTACTAAATAATTCGATGCGCGTCATAATATTTGACGTAAGAAAAAATACCTACCCGTGTTATAACACCCTTACCCTTCACTCACCGTAACCGATGAAATGCCTATACAATCCTAGATTACCTATATCCGGAGGTAAACCAGCAAAACAGAGGTAACGTCGTAAATTCCTGTGCGCCCCGCATGCGTTGCGGCCCCGGGGCGGGCCGCATCGCGACTAACCTCATTTGCTTTTACTCTTGGATCTCGAATGTATGATGTTGAATAAAATCATTACATTTTTATATAAAACACATTCTTTATGCATACTTAAATCTCATTTAAATATTTCTAATATACAAATTTGAAAGATGTTCACGACTTTTATTTTCTAATGCTTAAATGCGCTTAAGAACACTGAAAAGATCATCAAGAGATCATTTATTTAGTCACTTTTTACTATTTAGCACATATATACAATGCATTTAGTACTAGTAATGTTAGTATCAATAAATCACAGCTAAAGAAAAAATGTAGACGACCTATTGAAGCTACGCGGATTTTACCACTTAGCCTTGGCATCAGAGCTTCGTAATTAAGTTCTATTAAACTCGTCTAATCTACCTCAACGGGCCCAAACTTAATGGGTTTACTATTTGCAAGGGAAGAGTTCCGCTTTACGCCAGATCAGTTCGACTTAAAAGGTACCCAAAATACTGAAATGAATAGTGTTACATCCCGAAGTATATATTTTTAACTAATAAGCTTTAAAAATGCTATCAAATTGCTAATGATCACTTTTTGCGTGATCGCGTCAAAAATTATTTTAAAACCAATCAAGAACGACAAGTTCAAAAAGGGTTTAAATACTTGAAATCTTTAATTTAGATAACAGATTTTATTATTTAAACACAAACAAATAGTAGAAGCCGTCCCACCCGCTGCCGGTTACACACTCAGCCAATTTATATCGCGAGAGGGCTATTAACGGACGTTTCCGTCATTTTCTGCATAAATGTTATTTGGGAAATAATTTCGTCGGCTACCTGTGACTTCGAGCCAAAATGAAGTCGTATTTATATAGCTTGTATATATACACCCTAAAGGAATAAAAATACGTTATGTAAGCATCGTGAGTGCTTTTTGTAATCGGTACATTATGTCGAAGGCACCCGCGTCACAACAGAAAACGCTAGCGTGACGTTAAGTGAATTATTTTTAAAAAGTATTTTCATATTGTATTGAACAAATAACTTTGAAGATAAAATATACATGACGGAAATGTATTACTTAGAACCTATTTTCCGATTTCAACTAAACAGTCAATTGATATTGGAGTTTTATATTAATTGTTTTTGGCTACCCTTTTTATCCTCCTATGAAAAACTTTCTGAGGGGTTATTTTATTTACACCATTATTAATAATATGCTGATATGTGTTATTGACGCAGACATCTCATTTTTTTATTGTATTGTCTTCATATTGATTTGCTTTTTTTCTTGAGTTGTCATCGATTATGATTAAATAAAATATCCTTGCATGCTTCTATTCTTATTGAGTACATATCCATATAAGTAATAATATAAAAAAGGAATGATAATAGTCAAATTTAACCATATACTTAGTTAATTTTAGTTCACATGAATTCCATCTACAGATGCCAATCACTGAGTGCGGGCTTTCCTAAACTTCAAAGTCAGTTTTCCAGTTCCTGGAATTACGGGAACAAAGGATATCAGATAAGATTATGGAGGGGTAGAGGACAATGCTCGTCTTTAGTAATCACTTTTAGCTCATCGATCCCATCGTCCGCCATATAACTCCGTTTTGTCACTAATCAATAACGCAGTTAATACTAAGTCAAGAATTTCTTATACAACAATTTTATTATTGTTCGAATACAACTTCTTAATGAATTTGCAAATGAATTCTTAAAAAAAACCTTGTACAGTGATATAATTAGTGTTTAAATTCAGTAGTGCATCTTCCATATTCACTGGAATCTAAATATAATCTTTAATTCAGTTTCATTGAGATTATGATTTCAAACTTCCTTCTTTTTCCTTATCTAAATTAATACGTGCATCTTAGTTTTGTTTTGAAATATGTTTCCTTGCGTATAAATTCAATCTCTGCACACTTAACTCTACTCTCTTAAAAAGTTAATATAAACTTGGACTAAGTATACGTTTCAACATAAGTTTAAATTTAACTATTTACGCAACGAGGCAGTCAATTCGAGCAACACGTTCGCAAATAGGCAACATGGTGAATATTGATTATATGTGTACATAAAGCAACTTCACAAGTACACGCAATTAGCTGATCAATCAGTCGCGGCGCGGCGTTGATTGCTCGGCGATGGCTCATTTAATTATTTATAAGAACATTCGAAAGAAAAAGAAAGAAACCTTTTTTATTCCCAGAATTACAATACATTAAAAACAAAAGGTGACACAGTAAACGGTGTTTATTCAAAGTCAGTTCAATGAAAATTACTTCAATGGAAATAAATTTTTCGATTTACACCTTCGTACTTATATAATGCACAAACAAAGCAATTTAAATTAATTTGTACTGATATCAAACTGACATGCAATCGATAATTTGTGGTTATTGCAGCACATGGGTGTCTTCTGTAAGCAACTTTTTATCGAACAAGGGCTATTTTTAAAGTTAAATACAGGTTCGGTAATACTCTGATGATCTAGAATGGTCGTTTCATGTGATAGAGAGCCAACGACCGAAAAGTAAACCTGCTTCGCGCTAGAAATAAGTGGAGCGGTCGGAATACGCTGGTTGTACCACCTTTTAAGTTTAAATTAAATAGAATTTATAGGCAAGCAAATGTTATACAAGCGGTATTTTACCTAAACGGCAGTATTTCACCTGTAATCTGCGAGAGCCGCGAACGGTGACTGATTGATCAACTAATTGCGGCGCACGTGTAGGCACGCCTTTATACTGTAAATATAACGGAAGGTATGTTGTTGTCCCCTGTAGCCGGGGAGTAGAATATGGGTGTCCGTCAGGATGGCCGGTCACTACCCATATTTTACATCGAAGTAGTTACTAAGAGTTGCTACCTAGTTGCTACCAGTTGCTACCAATCTTAAAATAATTGCTACCTTCGTATTTAAAAAAATAAACTGCTTTTTAAGGTGACCGGCCATTCTGACGTCAGGATGGCCGGTCACCATTCCAGTTAGAACAATCTGCGCAAATGATTGGAGTTTTTTTTTTACCAAGAGTTGCTACCAAATTGCTACCTTTTTTATACATCGTAATTGACCTCATAGCTGTTAAGGATAAAAAGATATTACAGATTTAATATAAAACGCCTGTACAACTAAATTAGCAAATCCGAAGTTAAATACAATATTCGTATTTTACACAGGCGCCACTTGCACTTTATATTTATATTAGGGTTGTAACGGAGGTCTCTTAGCGGAGGCCGAGGCAGATGCGGAGGTTTAACATAGGCGGAGATGAAATTTTAAGTAGAAAAAAAGAATAGCATTGATTTATTACAGTAATAGATATAAACCAAAAATAATTCAAACAGATACATTGTACAGTTCTTAGCAAAAATTGAGTAATTACTAATAATAATAAAAAATTACAAACATTTTTTTATGGCATAACAGCTTTGCGGCCTTCCAAACGTTTAATGTAGTCGGTGAGATTCCTCTATAGCCGGGAAGTAGAATACGGCCTGCTCTGCTTGTCGTAAGAGGCGACTTTTGGGGTTGGCTAGAGTGGGAGCTCAAACCGACCAGACAGCTATACCGAAAAGACGGCGGCATGTGTGGTTTCATGTCGTGTGCAGGGGGATGGTGACACGTCCCCAAGAGATGTGCCAGGTGGCACCGGTGCGTTCCTATGTGGACCCCGGGGACCCCTGCAAGCACTGAGGAAAGCCACCGAGGAGGTTTGAGTGGGTAAAAATCCCACATAACCCGGAGTCTTTCCCAAAGCTTTGGTACACCTTTTGAAGGTTGCATTCCCTCACAAAAAAAAAGTTCAACCAGCTGCACTAAATAGTAGTTAATCTGGCACTGAACTTCACGACACCAACAAGTAAATGCGAACTATTTAGTTAACGTTTTAATTTATATGGCATCTTATATCTCAGGATAAAATCCAGTTGAATCAGTTTTTTTATACTATTCATTAATTCATAATTTTCATATAACAAGGTTTCTTTTGATGCTTATCAAAAGAAACCTTGTTATATGAACATTATAATTGTGTATTGATGAATGTACTAATGTGTATTGTAATGTGTATTGATGAATGAAGAGAGAACACAAAATGGTAGTACGCTTGTACTACCATTTTGTGTTCTCTCTTCATCGTCATCGTCTTTGCTATTTTTCGACAAGTTGATTCCTGTCATTTGGCGTACCTTCCTCCACCGCCCACGATCCTACATTCCATTTCCCTCACATTACAACATACAGACGAACGGCTGCGTCGCCTAGTGTCATATTCAACGTAAAAAAAACCTCCGTTAAAACTCCGCATGAATTTTGCGGAAGCGGATGCGGAGGCGGAGGTTTGATTTTTTGCGGAATTTCGCAATAACGGAGGCGGAGGCCTAACTCCGTTACAACCCTAATTTATATTATACTAGCTGACCCGGCGAACTTCGTTTCGCCAAATAATGAGCACTAAAACCCCCCTGGTGGCCGCCTTCGGCGCTACAAAGCGGACTCCGGGATCTTCAAAGGAACGCAACCGGAATCCTATGAGCACGTTGTCCCATCGGGCTCCTCCCAGATGGGCGGCTGGGCCCACCGCTCCGTCTTGTCTCTATGACGGTATGCGACCGCAAGTACCGCCGTCCTTCCCGGGATCGCCTGGCTGGACGGTTCAAGCTCCCACTCTAGCCGCCTGCGACCCCGGAAGCTCCTTTTAGTCGCCTTTTACAACAGACAGCGGATACTATAGCCCTATTCTGATCCCGGAACTACAGAGAAGCAGAATCCGACTTGTGTCTGAAATCGAGAACTCTCTGGAGTGGGTCTCGACATGGGGTCGACATAATCTTGTTGAGTTCAACCCCACGAAGACACAAGTCTGCGCGTTTACCGCAAAAAAAACCCCATTTGTCATAGCGCCAAAGTTTCAAGGAGTTTCACTCAGCGTTGATAGAAGTGTGGGGATGCTGGGAGTTGACATCTCGTGTGATGTGCAATACCGGAGTCATTTGGAAGATAAAGCCAAGTTGGCATCCAAGAAACTCGGCGTTCTTAACAGAGCCAAGCAGTACTTCACTGGAGGGCATCTCCTTCTGCTTTATAAAGCACAAGTGAGGCCCCACATGGAGTACTGCTCGCATCTCTGGGCTGGAGCGCCTCAGTACCAACTTAACCCACTTGACTCCGTACAGAAACGCGCGATCCGAATCGTCAACGACCAAAGGATCTCTGATCGGTTGGAGCCCTTAAGCCTGCGGAGGGACATAGGTTCCCTCTGCGTGTTCTACCGGCTTTACAACGGTGAGTGTTCCGAGAAACTCTTCGATCTGGTGCCCTCATTGCCCTTCCACCATCGCACCACGCGCCGAAGGATGAGGTTCCATCCACATCGATTGGACTCGTGGCGGTCCTCCACGGTCCGGTTTGCGCGCTCTTTCTTGCCGTGAACGTGCAATATGTGGAATGAATTTCCTCCTGAGGTATTCCCAGAGCGCTATGACATAGGGTTCTTCAAGAAAGGTGTAAAAAGAGCACTCCTTCAAAGCCGGCGATGCGTTGGCGACTCCTATGGTGTTGCAAATGTCCATAGGCGACGGTGACCACTTCCCATCAGGTGGCCCGTCTGCCTTATCGTTAGGTATAATATGTATAAAAAAAAGGAAGACGATAACAACGTCACAGATCTACTGAATAGTAAATTGATTGCTTTTAATATGGAAAAAATACCGGACCTGTTAGTTGGTAGATGCCAATATAAGCCCTTTTTTAGTATTTTATTTTTATTAGTATTTGTAAAAAATACATAAATTGTATTCTTAATAATAATTTCACAAATAAAAATAATTATAAAATATACTGAAAAGAGTCGAACCTAGACCTTCTCGTCGCGACATTATATTTTGTCACAATCACACGTAGGTACTTATACCATTCCAGGACTTCATTTGTTTCTTCTCACATTGTTGAATTTATTAAAAATCTAGTGGACTGTACTATAGACTAAACTATTGACATAAGTATAGATCGGATGCCAAATACTTACTAGTAGATTGCGATGAATCTTATATGACTAATAATAACTTACCTTTTTACTCATTATTTAAAAAATAATATCAAACGATATTATTATATTATTGTACGATACAATAATATAATATAAATATAAAGTGCAAGTGGCGCCTGTGTAAAATACGAATATTGTATTTAACTTCGGATTTGCTAATTTAGTTGTACAGGCGTTTTATATTAAATCTGTAATATCTTTTTATCCTTAACAGCTATGAGGTCAATTACGATGTATAAAAAAGGTAGCAATTTGGTAGCAACTCTTGGCAAAAAAAAAACTCCAATCATTAGCGCAGATTGTTCTAACTGGAATGGTGACCGGCCATCCTGACGTCAGAATGGCCGGTCACCTTAAAAAGCAGTTTATTTTTTTAAATACGAAGGTAGCAATTATTTTAAGATTGGTAGCAACTGGTAGCAACTAGGTAGCAACTCTTAGTAACTATTTCGATGTAAAATATGGGTAGTGACCGGCCATCCTGACGGACACGAATATGGCTACGATAGCCCCTGCCTGTCGTAAGAGGTGACTAAAGGGGGCTTTTGGGGTTTTGGGCGATTAGAGTGGGAGCTCGAACCGCCCAGCCGAATTACCCCGGGAAGGACGGCAGTATGTGTAGTCGCATGCTGTCGTAAATACCAGGAGACACGGTGAGCGCAAATGCCCACCGGGGAAGAGCCCGAAAGGGGCAACGCGCTCAGAGGATTCCGGTTGCGGTCATTTCGAGATCCCGGAGTCCTCTTTATAGCGCCAAGGACCCCCCCGGGATTTTAGTGCGGTTAAAATCCTACAGCATCGCGACATACGCATACGCGACAAAACTCACAAAAAAAATACTAAAAGTGAATACTTACGAAATAATTTATATAGATGCAATACTAAAATAAAAACCCGTTACTTCCCACTAATTTGGATGGATCTCTATTAAATTCGACTGCGGCTAGTGATGAAATAAAACTTATAATTTATAAGACTAAAAAGAGGACTTCATTGGCGAATTCTTTTAGCGCAAGAACATATAATTTAAATATTCCGCAACGTTGTAGCATTGTGATCTTAAATCCCCATAGATATTTCTGAATTCTCAAATATTTCAAGTAATATATTCAGTTCAGTTAATTTCAACTACATTATTCACCTATTAAATTGCCAGCATTCTCCAGTCAAATAGATAGATTTATCTTTAATGTAGTCAAATATTCATAGAGATCTGAGTGGAGCTTTGTACGCGGGTAATTACTGGCGTAGTGTAGTAACATCTAAGTATACAAGCTATGTTGATTAAGTGGAACATTGTTATACATAGTATATCACATATATTGCATCAACTTTGCATAATATCAGAGGTTTGGTTGATTGTAAACAAGGTGTTGGTTACATGTAATATTCTGTAGCTTAATTGGTTTCGGTAACTAGTTAGTAGCAAGATGAACGTAGTACACATACTCATACATGACGTGTAATATCCTTTTTATTAGATAAAATGTACTTGAAACTTGATATGCTTTATTAACTTACTTTTTTGGATAGTGATGGCACATGTTGTAGATGTTCACTTGGACAGGAGAGATACACCCACTACACCTAATTCTACCATGGATGAAAATGACTATATTCGACAGTGATCACTTACGCTTACATTATTTACCTAGCAACCGATAGCAATGACACTTTTTTCATCGAGACTAATGACCACACGACACAACGCTCGCTCAAAGCTTACTTAGACGAGTTACCCATCTGTGATAATGCGTGGTGGTGTTCATAGTGCCATCATTGGATAAAGAAGAACGACACAAAATAATAGTTAAGCAAGCAGTCTCTGGGTCAACTGCTTATTAAAGCTATATATAAAGACCCATTTTTGTTTTTAAAGGGTAAACGATCAAAAGGTACCCGACGCCGTGAGAACGACGCCAGGTTATGTGATGTATGATGTGGTGGACGCCCGGTATTTTTACCCCACTAAAACTCACCCAGTGGCCATCCTCGGCGCTGCAAAAAGGGCTCCGTGATGACCAACGGGCTTTGTCTCATCGGGCTCTACCCAGGTGAACGACAGGGCCCAACGCACCGTATGATATTTAGTATTCAGTATGCGACCACACATGCCGCCTTCCCAGATTCGCCTCTCTGAATAGTTCAAGCTCCCACTCTTGCTGTACGCAACCCCGGGAACCCCCCTTTAGTCGCCTCTCATGACAGGCGGGGGTTCCATAGCCCTATTCAAATCCAATTACAGGGATCGTAAATAAGGACCCTACAGCCCTTTTACAATATAATGAGTATGATTTACAATGTGTTTAGTTGAATACAGCTTCACCACCTATCTCTAGTGTGAAACAATACTTAATTTTCTTTAGGAGGGTGTGATTGCCGGCTGATGTTTATATGAGATGTATTCGGTAGTAGCAACGCAACTTTAATCGACTTTAGATAAAACCTCTATTTATATCAATTTATTTACAGGGAACCATAGGAGGCAGGTAACAGGTACCATTGGGTAAATTGCACGCTTGTTTACTACTCAAACCATATATAAAAACTTTCTGCCTTTCTATCGCAAAAGCCGCAAAATTTTTCTTTTATAGCATATAAATTTGTTACTAATAAAATATAATTGTATTACGGAAACGCCGAAAAAGCGATCCGTAAAGGCAGGACTGGCAGAAATAAAGTAATTAAACGCTCCATTTTTATTCTTTGCAATTTTACAAGCTGACCATTGTTCACAAACGGCTTTTAACTTCAACTTTTGAGAATTTTGAAAATAAATTGTATGTATACATTTTAATCTCTATCTGATTGTGTCAGAAGGAAGATAATGTTTATTGAGAGTCATAATATGTATATATTAAAGTATGTATGTAGTTGTATGTTGATAAACACACTTAAAATCTAACGTACCTAGTTACGACAGGAGACTTAGTATCAAAATATTTTTCTATATATATATAAACTTATGACCATATATTATTATCACAGATTAATAGTCTTTTAACCTCGTTAGAGGCCTTATAAGTAGTCTGAAAACGTCCAACAAGAGCTGGCTTCTAAAAAATACCATTTCCTGTGCTTATTATCATTGGAGCATCGTGGTGGAGAACGTTCCAAGCATTCCGTTCTTGTGATGGGACATCCAAAGAGTAAAAAAAAAGTTTCAAATACATTTATCATGTAACATACAGGTAAACTGAATTTTTATCTTTTAAACTTGAAACATACGTGACCTTTTAAAAAGATAAAATATATTTATTTTAAGTGGATCTTAAACTAATCACAGAAGTGTAAAGTTGAACCTAAGATCTTAATATGTAAAGGGTACTCACCATACGCGCTTTAAATTTCTTGGCTGCCGATGATTCAACTCATGTGCATGGGTCGCGGTCACGATGAGCCTAAGTCATTTAAAGGAGAAATGAATATAATTATATAATAAAGGAGCATGATGAGGGTGGTGTATAGAGGTCTTGGGATTGACTAAAAATAAATGTATAAATTTAATATCTTTTAATAATCATCAACAAATACATATTAATATTGATAACATCGTAATAGTAATCGTTCGTCATCGTCATATAATAGTAATATTATTATTTATATAATTTATATTATCATTATTATTTATAAAAATACATACAGAGTTCAACAACGTTCTTGACTGGCAGCACCATGACACCACAACATTTTAATTGTATTTTATGTATTCATCATAATTTACAGTTATTTAAAACACCAATAAGACCACAACGAATTACGCATTAAAATTGCAAACAGAAAGAACATCAGACTGCAGACTTCATTTGTTTTTTCTCACATTCTTTTTACAATTTTTACTTTTTATAACAACCAGGAATAAATTATGTGCCAGTACTAAATCGAAAATTAGTAGTGACAGTAAAACAAAAATATCTGGGACAGTGAAATAAAAAAAATATTTTAATATATTATTTAAATTAAAATAAAGATGACAGAAACATACTAACATGAAACAAAATTATTATTGTAGTTTATAAATTGTACATCACCGGAAAGCAAAACATAAGGTTTCTGATTATACTACTGTATAAAGCTGAGCTGTTTACTAACAACAAAGCTTGGAACTGAGCAATAATATATTAATTATTTGGTTCAGTATCAAAATGTACCGTATTTTGTCAGACAAGCCTCTTGCTAATTAGTTATCGAAGACATTTCATAATAAAAAACAAGATGGTATATAAATAATTAAACACTAATATATGTTAAGATAAAAAGGCAAACCACGCACGGTTTCTTGTCAGATCTTCTCAGTAGAGGTCCAGTGGTAGTGTAAGTAACATATTTTCAATGATCATTTTTAAGCGCACATGCTTATACAAAATAAAAACATTTCATTTAATTTCAAGCGATAACTTTAAAACAAAACACACGAAATATATAACACACTAAATAGCAGCTTATTTAGAATATTTCGTGTCGCAGTTTTTGCACGGTTTAGCTTCTGTGTTACTTCTTTGTATGAAATCAGTACAAAGTTATACATAAAATATTGTATACTATCTTCTTTACCACGGTATTGAGTACCCTATTTTTAATGTAGGTCATAAACTATGCTTTTGAAAAATTTCAGCGAAATCCGACTGGTAGTTTTTGCATAAAAGAGTAACAAACTAATTAACATGTACATTTATAATATTATATATACATAAGCAAGGATAAAGTTTGCGAACTGCATTTGACGACCCGCGTGGCGGAGCGGTTATCATGCCGGTCTGAGGCGCAATGGCTCCAGGATTCGATTCCCGGTCAGACGATGATGACGACAATGATGAGTTTAGATTTGTGTTCTGTGTCTGGGTGTTTGTGTAGTCGTCTTGTGTGTGTCCGTGGTACCCATGACACAGGAGGAAATCCTACTGTGGGACTATGAGTGGAGAAAGCGTGGTATTGACAATTATAGTTATGTTATGAAAGTAGGAGCATTAATCTAATTATTTGCCTAAATGTTCGTATTTACCGTATTTAGTAATATGTTTGTATTTACCAATATGTAATAATTCACAAAACAATATAGTGCCGCTTAATCAATGTCGATAGGTTTAAAGGGTACTCACTATACGCGGTTTAAACTTCATTGCCGTCGATAATCCAACACAGGTGCATAGATAGCTGTCACGACGAACCTAAGAAATTTAAAGGTGAAATATATATTATTGTAGAAAAAAGGTAACATGTGAAGGATGATGTATAGAGATCTTGGAACTGTAAAAAATAATTGTAAACTCGATTTGGGTAACTTTGAACATTTTTTACAATATTTGTGATATTATAATCTGTTTTATATTTATTGCACCTTGTTTTTATTAAATGAATAGTGTCCTTTTTAGCTGGTTTATTAATCTAACACAATAAATTTACGGTGAAAACAATTAAACTATCCACAATTACCCCTAAAACTCAAATTCAAAGTTATCCTTAGTTTTGGGTAACTTTGAATATAATTTTTTGAGGATATAAAATCCGTCATTAATCGAATATTTTAAGGTCTGGGTAAAATTAATTAACATATTTTTGTTAATTAAAACCAAATCTATAAAAAATACATTTATTTTGATATATATAAATACAATAGACAACTTGGTCTTGCCATATGAATCAAGGTCGATCAATTTGGTGGTAAAATAAGATACTAGTTTTTTTTTATTATTTATTCCATCCATCCATAGGATGGACGGAACATCGGGTACCTTTGGAAGGTTTCCCCCTCGAAAACAAAAAAAAAAAAAGGATGGACGGAACATGGACATAACATAGGCCTCCCCTAAATGGCGCCACTCCAACCGGTCCTGTGTCCTCTGAATCCAACGGTTTCCCGCTGTCTTCTTCAGGTCACCGGTCCATCTGGTAGGGGGGCGACCGGTACTCCTTTTGCCTAAACATGGTCGCCACTCGAGGACCTTTCTTCCCCATCGGTTATCGGTCCTACGAGCGATGTGGCGGCCCATTGCCACATCAGCCTGCTAATTTTGAGAGCTATGTCGGTAAGCTTCGTTCGTCTACGGATTTCATCGTTGCGAATCATGTCTCGTAGCGAAATTCCGAGCATAACCCTCTCCATAGCACGCTGAGCGACCCTGAGCCTCCGAAAAAAATATTTTTTTATGATACAGGTAACTTTGAACCGTTCAAAGTTACCCATATAACATCCAATTTCGACGTCGTCAAAAGTTTAACAGTTTTACGCAATATTCAACATGGGATACGGATAGTACAGTTTCAAAATAATAATATACAATATACATTTTAAAGATAAACACCAAAACACTCCTGTTTACGGTAAGTTTTATATTATAATTGCTATTTCAAAATGAAGCATTAAACACTTGCAACTTCACTACAGAAAAGGCGGTATTTTTTAAAATTATGACATTGACAGGTACCTTTTTTTACTTTCATTGCTATTACAACATTTTGGCAAACCATTTTACGCAGGTACGATATTGAAACAACAAGAAGTTTCCATGTAATAAATTAATATATTTTTTTCACAACTTTGTTCAAAGTTACACCGCTGTTCAATGTTACCCAAATTGAATGTAAAGATTTAATGTCTTTCCTCAATCATCACTAATTTTCATCACACGCGTTAATATTAATATCGTTATAGTACTTAATCATAATTATAGTAAGCATTCTTGACTAAAAATGGAACATTTTGTATATAATTTGAGTATTTTTTTTTGCATAATTTACACTCTTTTAAAAATATATTATTTAAAAAACGCTTTTTTAAAGAAACACATGAAACACCAACTAATTACGCATTAAAATTGCAAATAAGAAAGGACATCAGAGCGCGGACTTCATTTGTTTTTTTTAACCGACTTCCAAAAAGGACAAAGTTTCATCTGTCATCCAGCGATATATGCTGAGCGCCGACTTCGGAACTATGTACTAAGTACTAAGTATGTTCTAAACCAAATTAATTGAAATTATTTTTTACTTTTTTGAGACATGGAAGTCGGTAGACATTTTTTGTTAAAAAAAAATATATTGACACAGTGGTATAAAAAGTAATCACATATTTACGTACCCTGCAGATTCGAATAGAAACGTGACAGAATTCTCGTTTGACATCATTTACAGCAAACAAAACGGTACCTAATTTTCGACACAAACAGTGGCGATGCGAGCCAGCTCAACGCTTTGATCTTAGGGCTGAGGGATGCTCGTTGAAGGGCCCGGAACAAACTTCCGACGCCCTTTGAACGCGCTTGTTGACACATACGTCGTGAGATTCGACAAAGAAACGCTCACACGAGGGTGAATCAACAATGCAAGAACTTGGTGTGTTGTTTTATTTGTTTCGGGAAAATGAGAACAAGAAAAAATTATCACATTCGTTACGTACACTTTGAATTTTTTATCGTTAAGTTGTTTTTCAGACCATCATTGCCAGCGTAACACAAATTTTAAAAATCCTATGGTCTCCTTACTATCACTTTCCTATTCGAAACGGAAGTTGAACCTGACGGATGCGCTCAGTTTTCTTTATAAAACTGAAGTAGCAAACAAGCATGCAGTCCAACTAATGATACCGTCCATGAAAATCTGTAAACAGCTTCGTATAGAACAAGGGTTCTACCTGAAGTATAAATATAATGACTAAACTGACCATCTCGTACGAAAGCTGGCATCCACTGTTTTCCACCGAATCGCAATAAATGCTTCGAAACTAAGGCGTTGGAAATATTAAAACTAAATTATGTGAAGGAGGCAGAGTTTAACGTCAAAACATGCCAAGTTGAGGGAGAAAATGATTGTTATAAAAAACAACTTTAGCCTAAATTCAAATTCCGGTAAGCATATTTAAGTAAACAGAGAAAAAAGTCTGGACAACTTCGGAGGGACCAGCAAAAACCTGAGTTAGATAATACGCCGCAGATTAGCTAACCTGCAGATCAAATTTTAATATAAAAGAAATAAAGACAGATTTAAATTTGTCTAATGTGTCGCATCGTGGTGCACTTGAAGTGTATCCGTTTCATACATTTTGTATAGGTCTAATACAAATCTATTATATGGTAACACGCATTGGATCGGCGTGTCTTCCCTATTTAGAATGGTTTACATTACGTTAAAAAACATGTATTATTGTTTAAGAATTGAAATCCTTTGTCAAATATAAGTTTCATCGCGATAAGCGTAGAAGGCCAGTCAGAGTTTTTAAAAAGAACAGGTAATTTTTCCTTGTAAATGCTTGTATTTGCTAAGCAAACGTTAGTCAGCTTTTTATAGTTGCGACGTATGGGTGGTGAACGTCGGAACGATAGACATATACAAAGGGGAGAGTTAGGAGGCCCATAATTCGTCCCTGTAGTTCCGGGATCAGAATAGGGCTACGGTATCCTCTGCCTGTCGTAAGAGGCGACTAAAAGGGGCTTCCGGGGTTGCGGGCGGCTAGAGTGGGAGCTTGAACCGTCCAGCCAGGCGATCCCGGGAAGGACGGCGGTATGTGTGGTCGCATATCGTCGTATAGACTAGACGGAGCGGTGGGCCCAGCCGCCCATCTAGGAGGAGCCCGATGGGGCAACACGCTTAGAGGATTCCGGTGGTGTTTGTTGGAGATCCCTGAGTCCTCTTTTTAGCGCCGAGGATGGCCACTGGGGGGGTTTTAGTGCGGTAAAAATCCCACATAACCCTTCGTCGCTCCCACGGCGTCGGGTACCTTTTGAAGGTTTCCCCCTCGAAAACAAAAAAAAAAAAAGGAGGCCCATAATTGTCATAGTTGGCAAAAGAAAATTGGAAACACGAGATCATATACATTATATATTTTCTTACATTACATTTTATTTTATATCAACTCTCCCCCCTCCCTCGTCTCTACTCTAATGCATCAAAAAAATCAGGCACAACCGGTTCCTCTTTCCACCGTCTACGGCTCTTCCACTCCCCTCTTAACAAAGCTACAGATAACCCATGGGTACAATTTTGATCAGAAAATCGATTTCTTCGTCTTATAATATTCAACGCGTAAAAATATATAGAAAAAATGATCCTCTTCTGACAACCATGCCCAGCAAATACATAATATTGAATATAAATAATTGAAATTATTTTCTAAAGATTAAAGTGACAATATTTTGGAGAAAACATACTCTGTGGACATGTCAAACAGCGTTTGCCTGGGACAAACGCAGAAGTTTTCACAATTTTTGGCGTAATCTCAAAAAGAAGGGAAGTTAGGAACTCATTAGAGCGAAAGGAAATGTTTACGGGCCACCTCCTGCGTACGTTTTAATTTGATTTACTTAATTCCCGACCGAGTAGGTGACATGTGCGACGGCATTTTAATAACTTTAAAATTTCCCAACATTTTTCCGTTTGACTCAACTGGCCTAATTTGTTGCGTAAATTCCTGTAAATCTGAACTTATGGACATATGAAACGTGAAAATCGAAGAAAACCGTTACTCTAGAATGTTTTCAAATGACATCCATTCTTATACTGACACGTTGCAAATTCGCCTCAATCAATGTTTCATGCATGTAGCGACATTTTAGAATGACGCGGTTAACATTAATACATTTATTATTTTATATTCATAAATATGAATTTTATATGTTCACCTATAGCCGGAAAGGTACAATTTTTAATTTTATTTGACTTATCCCTAGAAGATCGTTTAAAATGCTTAATATATTATGAGCAGGAAGTGATAAAATACAAAAACTTATTTTATTAAATAAAGCTAGGTATATTTTAACAGCTCATTTAAAGTCTTAAATACAATAAAATGTAAAATAAATAAAATTACGCATTGCAGACGAAAATAATGTTTACAGCGTTTTTGTTGAAAAATATAAAATGAACTCATTACAAAATACTTTTGCATTTAAATTATTAAAGAGATATCATTACAAGCAAATAAAAAACCGCAAATAAACATAATGAATACGCAAACGGACGCTTCGGGCGGTTAGGGTGTTAACACATAAGATTCGCATTATTGTTAAATTTATTTTTTATATTATTACTCTTCATATTTAAACTGCACTGACAACATTACAGCACAAAAAGCCTGTTTAATTTATCGCAGCCCTAACTAGTATTCAATAACATGAGAAGAAATTAATAAAATGAACGGTATCTTCCTTTTAAACGAAGACACAGCAGCACTACTCAAACGACGAAATCTTTAATAATAATTTTACACTGTACTACCCACTCACTCCCGTTAGAAGAATTGATCCTTTAAAACATTTACCGAGAAATTTCTGTTAAAGAGAACTTATAGTTTATCGGTAAATCGCCGCGGGAGTATTCAGTGTTCATAAAACTGGAATAAAAGGATTTTCCATCCGATGTAAACGCGGTCTAAACTGGCGCGGATGTTCCCGCGTATTTGTCATTAATAATTCAAAGTTAATGTACCGATCGCTCATTTGGGAGCCATTGCAACGAGCGATGCAAACTTGCGTTCATAAATCGTACTGCAACGCGAATAAGGCACATTTTAGCGGCCCGCTCTTTATCTCTGTTTAAAATTCGCATTAAAATTAAATGTTATGGCAGCGCATTACTTTGTTTTTCTTTGTGTCCGTTTAAATAAGTTATTTTAATTTATGTTTGTGAATGAATTGTCTGTTTATTTTTGTTTCGTTTATACGCAGAATAAACAAAGTATATATTATACGTAGTATATATCTAGTATAAGGATTTGTTTTGGAAAATTCATTTCGTGTGAATGTATAATAATTATTTAGAAGTATTACGTAGACTGTTGCCGTTTTTTAATACAAAGGAATCAACCGGAAAGTATATAGTCACTGCCACCCAATAAAAACCGCTACATTTGACCAACTCCGTATCGGACTGAGTTCATACCTGAGGTCAGTCAGATTCGCGTTCTGTCCACGATTACTAAGTTGAAATGCCTCATTATTATTTTTTTATTTAATTTAATTTAAGTGTAGATACCTTCTTCCCTGTCCCTGTACTTCCGAGAGCAAAATAGGGCTACATCACCCTCTGCCTGTCGTAAGAAGTAACTAAAAGCGGTTGCGAGCGGATAGAGTGGAAATCCGGCCAAGCGACCTCGGGAAGGACGGCGGCATGTGTGGTGGCAAGCCGCCGTAAACACCAGAAGTCGCGGTGAGCGTTCACGCCCACCAGGGAATAGCCCGAAAGGGCCATCGCGCTCGGAGGACTCCGGCTGTGTTCCGTTGGAGATCCCGGAGTTTTCCACGCAGTGCTGAGGACGGCCATCTGGGGGGAGGGGGGGTTAGTGCGGTAAGAATCCCACATAACGTCGCTCCCACGACGTCGGGTATCTTTTAAGATATTCCCCTCGTAAACAAAAAATATACCCTTCTATAATATAGTGACAGATTGTATTAAGGAAGAAATAAGTTATATTACATAAAGATTAGATTAGGTAATAGCCTTGCGTGCAATTGCTTGACGAATGTTCAGTCTGATGTAAGGAGACCGAGAGGAGTTGAAATAGAGGTAAGTTGAAACAGTCGAAATTCTCGGAATCTAAAAATGTAGTGAGCTGGAAATTTAATAAATTTGCCCCCTCTATTCCCCTACCTTTTCCCTAAGTACTCATATATGCCCCACAATAAGCGCTTACGACACTTTCAAAATGACAAGTAAAAAAATGCTAAAGTAAGTTTATCTTTACGTAAATTAAGATTAACTAGTCACCCGTCGCAATGGTCGAAATTCGACCGTAATTTAAATTATAAAACTAAACTTCACATTGTCTAAAGTAGCACAAATATTTCTCAAATTAAAATAAATTGTAATAATATTCAAGTTATTTTGAACTCACCCGTTAAAGGTAAAAAGAGGTTTAATATTAGCTAAGCTGCATTTAAAAACAATAGCAGGTAATTTGATAAAGACATCTGACATTTATGACGTTATGTGTTTCCATAGAATACATTGAATCTGCTATTTCGTTTATTATGTATGTGTTTATGCAAAATGTAGGGTAGTGTGTGTAATGTGTTTTTATATGATGTATGTTTAATGAATTATTTGAATTAATGAATTACAAGTATCTTAAAAACGTATCACAAGTTTTTGCTTCACGTATTAATAAGATTTAGATTAATTAAAAGATTTATTTTAAGTGCTAAAAGCTAAAGCTTATTAACTCAAGATTCAAATTGTCGTAAATATTATTCAATGCTATCATGTGTCATAAAATTATTTCAGCTTAACCGTAAAGAGGGCGAATTTTTGTACCTGAGGTGAATTGAAACTGTCTGTTTCAACTCACCTCGTTTGGCTTTGTTGGTTTCGGATTACGATTTTTTTATTTATAATGGTAAATACCTTTTTTTTTTTGTTTTCGAGGGGGAAACCTTCCAAAGGTACCCGACGCCGTGGGAGCGACGCAGGGTTATGTGGGATTTTTACCGCACTAAAACCCCCCGGTGGCCGTCCTCGGCGCTGAAAAGGAGGACTCCGGGATCTCGAAACGACTTCAACCGGAATCCTCCGAGCGCGCTGCCCCATCGGGCTCCTCCCAGATGGGCGGCTGGGCCCACCGCTCCGTCTAGTCTTTACGACGGTATGCGACCACACATACCGCCGTCCTTCCCGGGATTGCCTGACCGAACGGTTCGAGCCTCCACCGCCTAGTAGTCGCCTCTCACGACAGGCAGGGGATACCGTAGCCCTATTCTGACCCCAAGGCTACAGGGACGAATGGTAAATACCTAAATACTAATGGAATACTCTCCTATATAAGCTAGCTGAAGGAAAATCAGATTAAACATCAAAATTCTTATTCTATTACGTAATCTTAGATTAATCAAAATTTACTTTATTATGATCCGTGATGTGCACGTCCCTGGAGTCCCTTTGTAGTACTCAGAATAGGGCTACGGTATCCTCTGCCAGTAAGAGGCAACTAAAAGCGGGCTACCGGAAAGCAGGTGGCAAGAGTGGGAGCTCAAACCGTCCAGCCAGACGATCCCGACAAAGACGGGGGCATATGTGATCGCATACCGTCGTAAAGACCAGATGGTGCGACGAGCTCAGCCGCTCACCTGCGATGCCCGATGGTGCAATACGCTTAGTGGACGCCGTTCGCATCTCTTTGTAGCCCCGAAGATAGCCACGGAGGATAGGGAGTTTTAGTGCAGTAAAAATCCTACCTAAACCTGCGTCGCTCCCACGGCGTCGGGTACCTACCTTTAAAGGTTCCTCGTTCAAGAATTTCCGTGGTATGCAAGGTCGCAAGACAAATTTCATATTTGTCGCGTAGATCAAGTCCGGGTACCGTTTCAAATCATTGTCCTATGATGGTCTATCCGCGCAGAAATATAAAAAGTGGATTTAAATATTTCAATATGTAAATTAATTCGTTTCAATGAACAGGATTATTATTTTCACAACTGCTTAAGGAGGGTAATTCAATTTAAATGGACGATACGTTGGTGATTACATATTTCTTATTGTAAATTCATTATACGAGTAGAACCACATATAGCTATACAATTAAAGTCCTATATGGACCAAAAATGTAAAAAAATATGAAAAATATAAAAAATAGAAAAGAAGGAATGTTACTGATTCGTAAATGCTGTAGCCGCTAGAATAATTAAAGACATATCATTGCTATATGTACGTACTAGTTGAGGTTAAATACAACTTCTATACATTTTTTAAGTTTTCAGCAACAGATTGCCTTCAGCGCCATAATCCTTGTTCAACTCTCCTAGGCTCATGTTTCAACTTACCTCGATATGAGGGAAGTTGAAACCAAGTCGCCAGTAGTTTTCAAAATGACTTTTTATGTGTATAAACCAAGTAATTTTATTAAACCATAGGTTAGTTAAATAAACATGTTTAAATTAATGTAAAATCCTGCCCATGTTATAGCTCATTTTAAAAGTTATGGGTCACAATGTAAAAAATGTTTAAAAAATGTTCCCCTCAGTCTCTCTACCTACATCACTTCACCAACTTTCACAAAATTTCTAGAGATCACCACAAGTTATAAAATAGATAATATACGTATATTCGTGCATGAGGTTTTTAGTATTGACGGTCTGTATTTCGCTAAGTACGTAAAACAACTAAATATAAAAAAAGTATTCAGCTAGAGCGAAATGCAAGAAAATTTGAATTTTATTTCGACAAATTGGTAGTTGTCTTATAATTAATATTTATTCGTTTATTAACATACTGTTGAATATTTCATAAAAGATTCTTAGAAAGCATTACTTATTATCAAAGCTATCTTATGGGTATAAGATAGCTTTAATATTGAATAAGCACAGAACGAATCCTTTGTGCCTATCAAAGGAGCATCATGGCAAAGTGAAAATCGAACTCGCACACAAAGGGTTCTGTATACAAAATTAAAAATACAAAAATTAAATAATGACGATAACACTAAACTGACGATAAACTATCTGGATAAATACTCAAAAAATCCAGATCGCGAGATTATATTGCAAAACGCAAAATCACTACATAGTATAAAACACAGTCGCTTCTCACTATCTGTCCCTATGTATGCTTAGATCTTTCAAAATACGCCACGGATTTTAATGCAGTTTGTTTAATAGGTAAAATGATTTAAGAGGAAGGTTTTTATGTATAATAAATATAGTAGGGAAGGACTGATAATTTTAGATTTTTGTAATTTTAGGCGCAATGAAGTTCGCCGGGTGAACTTTTTTTTTTCTCCTCGTACCGTACGGCGGTAACACGGGTAAGCTTTCGCAGTCATCCGCGAACCCGCCGGTGCCTGGTCGCTCCCGCAGCCCCTCCCCGCGTGGAGCATAAAGCTCAAACCACCAAACGGCCGCAGAGAACAGGGAGGACGACAACGACACACCGCATCTCCTCTTCCTCTGCGGCCCCACCGTCAACGCATCTGACGGCACGCCCCCGTTCGGTCGCGGGAGACAGGGTGTACGACAACGACACACCGAGACACTTGGGATCCCTCTGAGCGCAACTGCGGCGGGTCGCTGAGTGAACTAGTTACATCATAAAAACAGCTTTTTTGGGCTGATTTGAAGCCATAAATAAATAAGTACAATTATTTTTATTACTGGTTTTGTTTGTATACAGGCCATAGCTATTATTACTTTCTAATTTAAGATACCTTCTGTAAGTTAAATTACCAATATGTTATAATCGTTGACCGTTTGCGCTTCAAAAGAAGCGAAAAGAGCGGCCTGCGTAAAAATTTGGTGGGTCATGCTCATAAACTTCTTCAAACACCGATTCAAACAAAGCTGGGATTGATGAAGCAGTTTATAAAGTCACTTTCAATAGATAGAAATTGCTTCAATACTTAATAGTATCCAGGCCTTTCAGAGGCAAGGTTGAAGGATGGTGTTTTCGTTGGACCAGATATTAAACATGGCTCTCTAATATCTGACATAATTCTTCAAAACATGACAGATCCTCAAAAAGATTGCGATGGACCTTAGAGGTCATAGAGATTTTTTTAGGCAATAGCAAAGAGTCATATTATAAACGAATGATCAAAACTGATTAATTCCAATGATATCTCATCCATATGTTAATACGTGAAGCAAAAACTTGTGGTGCATTTTTAAGTAATATGCCGCGGACGGATTAGTATGAAATTTTAAACGATCATAGTGGACGTAGAGGAGTGCATAATGTTAATATTTTTTTCAACTAATGTATATAACATACATAAAATCAACTAAAAACACGTTACACACACTACCTTGCATTTGTCACAAACACATAAATAATAAACGAAATTAAACATTCAACTATGAAAACACAGAACGCTAAAATGACAGATGTCTCTTTCAAAATACCCGTTATTGATTTTAAATGCAGCTTTTTCACTTAAACCTCTTTTTACCTTTCGGGTGTATTAATATAAGTTGCAAATTAATAGAAATTGAATATAGGAAATACTTTGGACAATATCAAGTTTAGTCTTTGAGTTGAATTACGGTCGAATTTCGACCGTTGCGACGGGTTGCGAATGTTAATAGCATCCCAAGTTTTACGTTATCCAAAAAGTCTAAAAGTACATTTTCTTAATTTCTACCTCGAAACCTTTCCAGCAAATTATGAAGATGTTAGTGTAGAACAATCTCACACAGATATTAAGGAGATGGAAATAAGATACCAAGGAAGATGAAGCCCTTCAAGCCTGCCATTCAGGTGCTACAAACGAAAATGTACCAAAAGGCCAACATTTTTTTTTTATGTATTTATTGCTTACTTACGAATATATTTAAAAACAAAAGTTTTATTCCACCCATATATAAATTTAAAAAATGTCGTAACATATTTTTTTAAGATGATAACATGTTTAACATATAGTTGCTCAGATTGACAAAAAACGTGACGTTCTACATAAAATGAAAGTAATTTTCGAATTCCCAAGCCCAAAAATATAATGTATAGCCAACAAAACAAAAACAGCACTACCTTTTTGTTTTTTGCATCTTTTGTAATAAGTAATAAACAAAATATATATTAATAACTAACTAAATTATAAATGAGGAAGTTTGTGAGTACAGAAGTACACAGTGAAAGAGAGTTTACAGAATCCAATGCCTTCTTAAGTCAAACGACCAGTACACATAGGATTATTTCTAAAATTAGCATAACGTGGTAGTAAAAAAATATATTTGTACTCGTAAATGCACAATAACGTCAGATACCAAATCATTTGGTATGGATTTTCGACTATTTCCTCAATTAGCTTTATTTATTCCAAACTCTCGCAAAAATATCATTTATTTCATTTTAATATGTTATACCGAGCAAGCTATAAAAATAAGAAACTTAAATATTCCCTTAAAAGTTAACCTTAAGTATTAATTTATTTATGTCACACCAAATGTTAGCTAAAAGAAAATCATATATGTGCTAAATTTAAACTCAATTGGACGGACGGACGTCAGAATTACCATTATACTATTATATGGGTTACATTCTCACGAACGAAACCCTAAAAATATCGTTTATATTAAGGACGAGCCCTCAGCTATTCAATTTTGGCAATATCCTAACTTTAACTTCTTAAGAACCAACAAATACCGAAAGTGCTCTCTAGTCGACTGGAAATCCCGCCGTTACGATATAACGTATAGGATTAGGCTTACCAACGGTTTTTGTATTTTGCGGATATTGTAACACGAAATATTTATACATAGAAGGAAATACATAGCAAACAACCCCGCAGTCTACATGAAGATAATAAGTGGCCACTGCCACTTATGGCAATTTGTAATCAACTCTAAATGAATCAAGGGTCGTACCTACAATGTATAAATATAAAATATCTCATGCGTTCCTACTGGTTAGGATCAAAAAGGCCAGAAATAATCTGATAAACCACATAAACAGTATATCGTACTCTGTTCTGGTATGAAAGGTGTACACCCTTCAAACCAGAACACAACAGTACTATAGAGCCATTATGAATCAGAATGCAAGGTGGTACAGGTGTTAGAACTGGTGTGGTAAAACAAAGGAGGTACCATCATAACGCATATTTCTAGCGTTACGCAGCTCTCGCTTTTTGGTAGAAGAGTGTGATTGCCGGCTCACTTTCAATGAGGTGAATTCTCGGGAGTAACAACGCATGAGACCTGCTCGTTTACTTCAATTGTGTAACAAATAAATCTCTCACTACCTACATACTACCGATGGACCGAATTTCATTTAAAACCTGGCCATCCTAATATCATGACCATGATAGCAAATGTAAAGCGATTTTTTGCGCGGTACAAACGTAAGGCTCGGCTGGAATTTTGATTAAAAATGATCCTAACGGAAATGCAATGTTACGTGAAATTCTACGCTCCGTATTAATTTATTCTGGTTTCCGTGCAACCTGAGAATACCGATCGAATAACGTTCAATGGAATTGCGTCGCAGGCTGTTTATTTTTTTTCATTTTGTCACATTGGAGTTTTAAATTCGCATTCACAGGATCATAGATTTAAGCAATAAGTACTTCGTTTTTATAACCACTCAATTATTACTTGTGTTTTTAAAGATATCCGGTTTTTAAGATTTAACACTTTTAAAATGATATGCTTAATATATATCAATCATTATCATCAACTTATTTTACGATACTTTACTTGCTTACAGAGTGATTAAAATTTTAACTAAAACTTACACAGAAGAAATTATGGCATACCATTGATTGTACAATCAATGAAACGATCTAAGAGAAACAAACAAAATACTTTAATCTCAGAGACCTTCTCATTCTGAAAGAGTTTCCCACCTAACGTTTTACTGTATAAAGGTTGCACGGTTTTCCCGCGCGCTTTTCAAAACAAGACGGGGAAGAAATAGTCAAGTTCCATCTCGATGCGAAATTCAGCGTAGAATAGAAAACCCTGGAACTTTAGTGATAGCCCCGTAACAAGATAATATCTTCTGGTCACCCGTGTACCGTTGGTTATGTTTTCATAGGGTGCGTTACATTACACATTTCACAAATTTCACGTTCACGACTGCAGTTTTTCCCGTTCCACTAGGTTATGAGAGTTACTCACATAATCTCTAGTGGAACGATCACTTCGACCCACCTAATTAGATGGGTTGTCGTGAGCTTCGCGTGGGCGACTGTAAGTCATGACGTCATGAGTGTCGTATTCGCGCCGCCACAGTGTGGCGGCGCTATTTACCTCTCGCTAGAATGATATAGTGATATCATTCTAGCGAAACTCTTATTGTGTGTAGTTGAGTCTATCATATCCCTACGTAAAAAACAAAGCAAGTTTCATGTCATCTGATATTTACTGCCTTTGCAATAACAAATTTATAATAATAAGCGTAAATAAAGAGTTACTTTAAAGATTTACCATTATAATTGTTTTTTTTTTATATTTTTTTAACTAAATACATAACGTCATAATAGCCTCAAACTTTGCATTATTTTTAGAAGATTAACGATCCACACTTCACTGGCGTTATTTGGTTAATAACTTTATTAAGCGGGATTTGAAGCTTAATGGGATAATGGACTTTCCTTGTTTGGTTCTCATTTAGCCCCAGACAAATAATAAATCCATTGCTGCAATCCTACTGCAAAGCGAGGCGACGGAAATGATTGTAGGTCCTTAAATCACTAGGAACAACAAGGGTACATCAGTAGGAAAAATATTTAGTTATTACTAGTTTTTTTTTAAAGTCACTACTTTTAATTTATTTTTAACTGAAAAGAAATTATTTGTTTAATTTTTTTAGCTACTAACAGCTATGACTATGTTAGTCACAAAATTGAGTTATAAAATGATTTGTATTTAGTTCAAAGGTTTATTCTCACTCTGTAGAGCGTAGTTCGAGCATTTCAGAAGCTTAACTTACCACTTCAGTAGTCATCAACTGGGGAGTTGTGGAGGGACCAACGTCGCCTTTTACTACCTTACAACAACAGTGTTAGTGTAAGGTAGTGCTCTTTCCTAGCGCAGACGTGCAGGATGTGGAATGAGCTTCCTCTATGAGCGCTATGACTCTACAAGAAAGGTATAAAAAGAGCTCTCTTTCAAAGCTGGCGACGCATTGGCAACTCCCCTGGTGTTGCAAATGTCCTTAGGCAACGGTGACTGCTTTCCGTCAGGTAGCCCGTCTGTCTTATCGTTTGGCCTAACTATAAAAAAAGTATGTTGTGGTTCGTAAGCTACTTGGTTGCTCTGTAGAGCAAGCTGACGTTTTCAGACCGATGTGTTGCGGTGTGTTACGTGAGACTTTTGAGTGTGCCGCGAATCGCAAGTCGCTAGAGGTTTTTAGCGACTTACAATTCGTTGGGTTGAGTTGAGTTGAGTTTCAAAAAATGCAACTGTACACATGAGCCAAAAACTTTTGAACTATATTTTTTTTAAGTCAATGTCCTACTACTATTATTATAGCAACTAAAAAAAATTATATCTAAAATATGAAATCATTCTAATATGCTAAAAGGATAGGGAAATTGTGCAATAATGCAAAATGATTTAATGAATATACTATTTTGTATTTTTCGAGATAGGGCAAGTTCGCTTTCCCGCGTCGATACATAAACTAGACAGGTGTCTCCGAAGAAGTCCGCAGTAGAATCACAGTGAATCACCTTCATTTCATTTTACACGCTTTACAAAGTACTTAAACCTTACTCCTAGGTTAACGAGGGTTGAGGGACACTACCCTCGTTAACATAGTGGTCTCTTGGGCACTTTTGTCACTTTCGTGCTTGTAATACAGCCCTTGTCAGTAAAATGAATAAAGGTAGACACAGCGTTGTCCTAAAAAAATGTTAAATCCTTAGATTTTCTTCTATATGTTATTAAATTATTATTATATATAAAATTAAATTATTAAATAATATAAAATTATTATTAAATCACAAGTTTCTATATTCATAACTTGTTCTTGTTCACTGTCGGCACAGTTGTAAACAACATCAACTCTTTGTTGATATTGCAACATAGGACCTCTATCTGATATGACTTCAATCTTTCTTACGATATTGTTTATGTAATTTCCCTTGCATGGCATGCTAAATGCTATAAAGGCATGCTATAACAAAAACTAAATTCTTATATTCTTTATTTGGCAAGAACACTTTTTAAGAATGACTTCTTGTGAAGAAGACTTGCACGCTAAACTTTCCACACAAAACAAACAGGTCCATACATCGACGACTTCGACATCTTTTTTCGCTGAATACATTTACCGAATACTTCACTTGCCCTCCAAAAAAAGCGCACATAAAATTATGCCACCAGTGGTCAACGCTTTATAGGTCTTGAACTGGCGAGCCACATATGAAAATTTTTATCCCTAATTGTAAAGATTTTTTAAATTGTGACAGGTAATTGTGATACATTACATAAAGAACATGCTCAATCAGTGTTTCATACAATATTTTGGAAACCTATTGTTGTCTATTTTTTGCTTGTATAGAAAAGAATTCAATACAATACAACATCAATTTGGTAGACAATATTGTTTACCCTACAGATTCTCTTGTGAGCCAATCGTGTACATATATTTCGTAACACACGATCGCCAATATACAGAACCGTATCTGAAAGTGGACACATATTTTATACAATAAGGTAGAAGATAAAGAAATTATATTGATATCTAGGTTTTTTTTCAGCAACTGTTTTAGAAGGGGCCAAAGGTTTTACTATAACCTAAGGAAGATATCATAGAGCTTTACGCCATTACGTAACAATACATGAATATTATGATCATAAAAGTTATGCGTATCTGCACATAAGTAATGCCCAAAAATAGTCTGGATGTCTGAAAACAGACTGAGACCTGATTAGGGAGAAGTCAAAACAAAACATTGTACAAGTCTGTGCCTTTTTTTCTCGATGGAGAGACCTTCAAAATGTACCCGATGCCGTGGATGCCCGGTAGCCGTCCTCAGCGCTACAAAGAAGACTCCAGGTCTCCAAAGGAATGTAATCGGAGTCCTCAGAGCACGTTGCCCCATCTGTTGGGCCCACCGCTTCGCCTAGTTTACGACCGTATGCGACCACACATACCGCCGTCTTTTTGGTTCGGGCTCCTGCTCTAGCCGCCCAGAACCCCGGAAGCCCCTTTTAGTCTCCTCTTACGATAGGCAGGGGATACTGTAGCCCTATTCTAATTGCGGAACTACAGGGACGAACGAGTCTATGCCTGTGAAATCGCAGCAAACTAAAACTTCTAAATTTTACTGAATAAATGTATGTAAGGTATGTATATTATTAATATCTGTCTTGACGTAATTAGATTTTTATGGCATGTAAATCTATCTGCTTTTCTGCTCTATCAAATGTTATTACAATTTTAAGTTGTGTTTCGTTTTTTAAAATTGGATGAAGTCACAAGACACCACAATCGCCATAATACAAACTATATGTAGTGTAATTGAACCTTTTATGTCTGGAAACCTCGTACTTGCCTGATGTAATAATGTAGCGCTAATTTGTTCTTGTTTGATAGTTGATAAGCCTCATATATATATCCTTCTGCGAAGCGGTAATGCTCGTGCAGGAGGCGGCGGAGAGAATCAGGGAGGATGTTGCGTCTCCCCAGGTACTCTGTCGCAAGCATACAAGACGCCGAAGGGAGGCTTTCGCTGAAGGTCTCCCTTTCCGCGTCCCATGAGCCAGTGGAGGCGGATACGGGGAATCCAATTTCGGTTTTAAGGCTCGAGATGTCGTGTTTACGTTCCGCACGCACATTTCATGAGAGACGTCAATGAAGTCATCTTCAGTGGAGAATACTTGGCAATCCGTCTGCCAATTGTATTTGAACTTCACGATCTATTTTTCTCATCGGTCCCGTGACCACCACAAATAAAATGATAACAATTATCACGGACGAAAATGAATTATGAATGTCTATTTTATAACAGTAATTCTCAAACGGCAATCTATTTTTTTTTATTCTGTTTCGGCCAGTCCGTAAGACGAAACATAAATGCTAAACACTTCTTATTTTAACGAACTTAGTTTTTTTTTTATGAGACAGATACTCTAATTTTATTTATTTATGTAGATTTTCCGAAGAAGGCCCAATCGCCTACTAACATATGCGTGATAAGGACATTTGAATTCACCTTCTCCCAGCACCTCTCTTTTCACTAAATTGTTTATATCGAAAGTTTGATTTCGTAATGGAATGAACCAACCTTACGAAGTGTTTGATGAATATAAATGATGTGTTTAATATTTAAACATACAAACTGAATTTGCCTTTAAATGTTATAAAAATGAATTACAAATTTCTAAGTAGTTTTAAGTTTAACTTTTACGTCTATTAGGCCAATTTTATCTCTTTACAACAAACATTAACCGTTTAATGTCATGTAAATACTGGATTATAATAAAATAAAAACATTGCTGGGACTTTTTAAAGTTTTTATGAAAGTGAAATAACTGTTCACGTGTCAACACAAATCAGAACATGTTATTAATTACCTCGTAGGTACTGCGAAATATCACAAACATCGAAAATTGTGATAAAATAATAGCAATCAAATTCGAGCTATGAGCAATATTTGAAATACAGCGAGAAGACAGGGAATGATTACCTAAAGTTTTTAAGTTTAGAAAAAAGCTACAAGGCACATTATATACCTACGTGTAAGGCTGAACAGCGATATATTTTGTTAGAAACTTTTTTTTATTAAAGGTGCTGAAGTATTCTTTGAAGAATTTTTACGTAGATACAGCAATAACCAAATATTATTTCTCAATTATATTAAGATCAATACAATAAAATTTTGCTCCTACACCATACAACGTGGGATTAAAATATTAAAGTATTTTTTTCTCTACCAGCATATGATCTTATGAAAACTCGTATGATCCATTAATTCATAACCAATGGTCTTTGATGTCTTTGTTCAACTCCATTTGACGTGTTAGCATTTGACTAGCTTGTTAGCTGAGCTAAGGTAAGATATAAAGCAATTTGCAGATACTTTCAAAAACAACAAAGATTTACTTTTCATCTATAGGAGGTGTAGAGGTCACGATTATCAAGAAAAGAATATTGACGTGTCAGCCTCACTTAACAGGATATCCTCAGACTAATAGAACGTTGGGTACATCAACAATTAATTAAGTCCAAAGAGACGTTCAAACTGTAATATGTCCATAAGCTACCGAAGCCGAAATCGATCTAATATAAACTGTAATATGTACAAAGATCAATGAACATAAACGGAAACCCACTCTCGCTGACAAACAAAAACGGGACTGGGTACACGAAGAAGCAATCAAATACTAATTTCGCTCAAACAATGATCGAAAATTACAAAGGAACCCGTGCGTGAAACGGCGGCCATTTTCGACGGTGTATCGAGCAACGCGCGAGAGATGGCGCGCATAAAACCGAACGCTTTGATTTTCACGGATTAGACCACAGACGTTCTGACAAACAACAGTGTGAAATCAATTTGCTCATACGTCTGGGTTATACCGATTATTAACGAAATAATAACCTTTTGGCCAGGATTCAGAAATTAGGAAGCGAAGTGTGGGAAACTGTACCTACACTGTACTCTTCCGCGCGCGGCCCATTAACGATAGACACTTAATACAATTTACATGGAAGAATACAATTACGTCTGCCACGTAGGTACGTTGTCTGCAGATATAAACGGAGTCTTAATCTTTTTTATTCTATCTTATCTTTTTATTATATTATTACCAGCTGCCTCGCTCGTACTTAAAGACTAAGGACAATACAACAATTTATTAACTTTGGACTTTAGTCCTGACCATAATTATCTGTCTTACCTTATAAATTATTTACTGTCCTTCTTTATCGAGATAAAAACAACCTTTATTATTAAAAGGCATTAGAAGGCCTTTCTGCAAACAAATTAATTAAGTTGCCTATAGTAAAAGTAAATAAGTTATAGTTATATATATAATTATAAAGCTACTAGTAGTAACATAACTAACTCAATATTCATACACCCATGTTACCCATGTACACACACATATACACATGTTACCCTTTTTCGTGCTAAAGACTCTACATCACTCATTCTTCCAAATCTTACACTCCGCCATAAATTCAGAATTCTCAAAGAAAAAAGCAAAGTAAGGTTTATTGCTTTCCTCGTGAAAAATCTAAGTAAACATTTGCATTGCAATCCCTAAGGATTGCAATGCAAATGTTTACTTAGATCTAAATCTCAATAATCAGAATCATAACACAGATACACATAAATATGACACATAATTATGTATGTACTATAGATATGGTCGAAAAATCTAAGTATACCTAGATCTACATTAAACTAAGTACAAAAGTTTTAATTTTTAATTAATTACCATTTTAATAACAGGATTCTACATGTGCTATGCACCACGTTCCCGAACCGCTGATTAACTTTATGAACGATCCGTTAATACAAACGGTGCGTGATAAAACGAAATGCACGTGAGAGTACGTCGTATGAGGGACTTGCCGGTAATTACCGGCTTACAGTGGTTGTGCACATATAGCTAACAGTGCGCTATATGCATGCAATATGTAATTAATTTTAGCACAACATTATCCTTCATCTTACGCCACGTCTTTATAGCGAAACCTTTCAAAATCTGTAGCGGTGGTACCGAATATAGAATATTAATATTAATAACCTGACTCGACAGAAAGAGAGTTATATTTTTCGAGTGTTTATGTATATCAATTTCTTTCGTTTATATTTGAATTTACGTGTAAATATTCATTTCTTTGTCACACGACAACGCCTAAAACGACTTGAAGGATTGTGACTTAAGATTTAAATCGGCTTAATTGTCAGAGAGACAGGCAACACACAATTCTACAAAAATGAGGCGCCTGCAATCTGCGCTCATAGTTTGTTCTCATCACAACTACTACAAATATACATATATTTATACAAAGAAGACCTCTTTTACCTATATTACTATTGAACCGCAATATCAAAAAAATTTTTAAACAAAAAATACAACCGACTTCCATGCCACATAAAAGTAAAAAATAATTTAAATACATGTTGGTTTAGAGCAAACACAGTTCTTAGTACATAGTCCCGAAGTCGGCGCTCACCATATTTTGCTGGATCATGACGAAACTACATGTATCTTATATGAGCGCCGACTTCGGGACTATGTACTAAGAACTGTGTTTGCTCTAAACCAACATGTATTTAAATTATTTTTTACTTTTATGTGGCATGGAAGTCGGTTGTATTTTTTGTTTAAAAATTTTTTTTTCACGCTTTTCAGTCACGATAAAATCAGTTATGGCTGTTGCTAGTCGTCCGCTAACCGGATGAATAAAATTAATTATTCGTCCGATTTTCGGATGAATAAAATAATGTGCTGACGTCATCATATAAAAATAGACTTCTTTGACACAACCGGTCGGGGGCGCTACCGCGCCCCCTCCCTTAGATTCTGAATTGGAAAAATCTGTTCAAACCTAACCTAACCGAATAAAACAACTTTTTCTGAGTAAACATTTATTTAAAGAATAGACCTATAATTATCAATATTTAAAGTAGAAAAAGTAATATAAACCTTATAACTAAGAGTATAATTCAACTGATACTGATAAAAATAACCCATCCAATTTAAAAAGGTTGGTGGTACTCTTGCATCTTTCAGGTAATTGTATTCAAAGTGGAATTTTTGATCATAATTATATCCTCTCCGAAACTCATTGTTGGTATTGTGAACAACAACATTATGTATACGTAAGCACAATATGGCCGATGCCTACGGTTTAAACTTGAAGGACCCCAGCATTATCAGGGTTGAGGAGTTGAAGATCAAAATTATCATGTCATATCTTTGCTTAGTAATCTCATTACATATACGTAAGCACCATATGGCCGATGCTTATGGTTTAAACTTGCAGTACCCTGCATCATCAGGGTTGAGGAGTTGAAGGTCAATTTCCTTATCATACGTCTTTGCTTTGTAAATATATTACATATCCAAGAGTATCAAATGGCCAACGCCTATGGTTTAAGCCTGAAGTACCCCTGCATCATCAGGGCCGAAGAGTTGAAGGTCAAAATTATCATGTCATATCTTTTCTATGTAATCTCATCGCATGCACGTAAGCAACAGATCCCCAACTTCTATGGCTTGGGCTTACAGTACCCTGCATCATCAGGGTTGAGGAGTTGAAGGTCAACTTTTTTATCATACGTCTTCGCTTTGTAAATATATTACATACCCATAAGCATCAAATGGCCAACGCCTATAGTTTAAGCCTGAAGTACCCCTGCATCATCAGAGTTGAGGAGTTGAAGGTCAAATTTTTCATCTTATATCTTTGCTTAGTAATCTTATCAGATATACGTAGCGATCATGTAGCTAACGCCTATAGTTTAAGCTTGAAGCACCCCAGCATCATCAGGATTGAGGAGTTGAAGGTCCAATTTTCCACCGTATACAACCATTTTTCTAATGTTTTACCTTACATTTTTTTAAATATCATTTTGAATGCGTAAGATTGAAATAGCTAAGTTTTATGGCTTAGGCATTCAATACCCCTGCATCATCAGGATTGAGGAGTTGAAGGTCAAATTTTTCATCACATGTCTCTGCTTAGTAGTCTTGTTACATATATGTAAGCACCAAATAGCTAATGTTATAGTTTAGGATAGCTGTAATCCTGCATCATCAGGATCGAAGAGTTGAAGGTCAAATTTTTCGTCAACCTATATAAGCATAGATATATAATACATATTCCAAGTTTCATAAGAATCGATTCGGCAGAAGCCGAGTTATCTCAAATTATCTAAAAAACTTGAGGAGTGGTGGTGGTTTCCACCCCATAACTCAAAGAGTTAAGCATCACAGCATACCCATGTTCAAGAGAAAAAGTTGCGTGACAAAATTTCCTATCAAATCAAAGAAAGAAAATGGAAATCGGTTTATAAACACCCAAGTTATTCAAGATTTTAAGAAACCGACATTTTCCAATTTTCCGGGAAAACCGCCGGAAGGTTTTCATTTTCCTCAATATGGGACTGCCTGTGAAACTAGTCGCATACAATGTCGTATGAATCGTGTCGGTAGGTCGACGATTTCTAACCATTTCGCCCGAACATACATAAAAAAAAAAAAAAAAAAAAAAAAAAAAAAAATATACGTGACGAATAGATAACCTCTTTCCTTTGGGAAGTCGGTTAAAAACAAGCGTTAACTTAAATAAATTATTATAGAAACCGAATTCTGACTGCTTAAAAATATTCAACTATAAATGACGGTTTTCAGTTGTATTTTGTTTTAATAATTTAACAATTATTTGTTTTGATAAGGTTTGCCCTGTAACGTCATAGATATCGCGCGTATTGTGTCGATTTAAACTGCGAGGCAAGCGTGACGGACGTGATAGACATTGAGATTGTATAGCCTATAAAATTTAGCTTAATTTATTTTTATTAAAAAAATAATAATAAGTAAAAGGAAACGAAACATACATTTACTCATATTTATGTAATGTGTTTACTCCTTTTTTACAATAGACTAGCGTATGTTTATTGCACCTGTGCAACTAGACTGAATGTTTGCAAACGTGTGGACGTGTCGCAAGCGCTTGCGGCAAACTCCCTTTCATTTGTAACAAAAAACCGACACTCGGTCGGATGTCGGATCGACTTCTAGCGCTTGCACACATAAGCAAGCCAAAACAAACGCTCTTTAAGCACTTTTGAATTTGTGACGGCTGGTTTGGTAAGCGTGCGGACGCGGCATAATGATAAGGACATCGTTTAAACCATACTAGCACGGTATAAATATCTACAGTAGTCTAACTCCTTAGAAGCGCACGAAACGCAAGTTATACCTACGCGCCTCGATTTCGGTTTGCATTCGGTTTACAAACAGACTCGAATGTGCCGTAGAGACAAGCGGACGGTGTAACGATTTTTTGAACAGTGATTTTTTTATTTTACTAATAATATGGCGAAGAAGAATTGTAGACTATATTGTGCTGTTTTTGGTTGTTTGAATTCTACATTAACACATCCAAAGATAACATTTTTTAAATTGCCTTGAAACTACGAAAAGTAAGACAATTATAATGTTTTTTTAATGTACTAGAACTACCTTCTTTCTTTGTTTCTTTTTTAATAAATTGGTTTTTAGCTTTTCTATCGAATGTAATACCTGGATCCATAAATAATTAAAGGATATTATGATAAAGGGAAGTGACATAGGTAAGTATGAGTGTCCTACCTGCCATTGGCGAAGTGTATCTCTTTTCAATAAAGTACATAGTTATAGGTAAGTGATATTTTAGCAAAAAATTGAATTTTGTTCGATAAATAAATAACTACATAAAATAAATAAATCATTTTAATTTTTCAATTACATTTTTAAACCTTTTTTTTTGTTGTCGAGAGGGAAACCTTCAAAAGGTACCCGATGCCATGGGAGCGACGCAGGGTTATGTGTGATTTTTACCGCATTAAAACCCCCCCGGTGGCCGTCCTCGGCGCTAAAAAGGAGGACTCCGGGATCTCGAAACGACTTCAACCAGAATCCTCCGAGCGCGTTGCCACATCGGGCTCCTCCCAGATGGGCGTTTGGGCCCACCACTCCGTCTAGTCTTTACGACGGTATGCGACCGGCGACACATACCGCCGTCCTTCCCGGGATTGCCTGACCGAACGGTTCGAGCTCTCACTCTAGCCGTCTGCAACCACGGAAGCCCCTTTTAGTCGCCTTTTACGACAGGCAGGGGATGTCATAGCCCTATTCCGATCCCGGAGTTACAGGGATGACAGACTTGCTATTAAATTTAATCATAAAGGTTTTCGTACGTCTCAGTCGAGGCGCAAAGATTTTTCAGTGTCAAATTTGTAACTATTAGTAGTAAAATAATAATTTGTTATTAAAAGTCTCACATATTAAAATAATAGTTATTTTTTATAACCTAAATCGACTAATTAAAAACATTACATGTATTCAACACTTCCTATACAATTCACCATGAATTGTATTTGTTTAAATAAAAATATATAATAATTACTATCAAAAATCTAGAAAGAAAGTATTCATACTGGCAGATGTAATTAAAATACTATAGGCAGGCAGCCCTAACGCAATCTTTCGTCCAACGCCACTGTAGGTATAAAATTCAAGGACACGGCAGAGTTAGACTACTGTATGATAATAATACTGTGATACTAGTCACCCGTAGCATCGGCCGAAATTCGACCGTAATTTAAATTAAAAATCAAATGTCATCTGACATTCTTGACGTTGTGTCTTTTCATTTTCATTTA